>VIIQ02000375.1:0-51159 GCA_007449985.2 Desmodesmus armatus
TTGTTACCACCACGGCGCGCTCAGGGGATCCACCCTGGTGTGCTGACACTGTCTAGGCCCTTAGGCATGCCAGCTTCATTCTTCAAACACTCAAACAAGTCTGCCCATATGTTGTGCATACCTCAATGCAGGAACTCCCTGGAGGGCCAAGGACCCAAACTACGAGACCGCCTGACCATCTGCAGGTAAGGGCTGGGTTACAACAAGTTACATTCGTCAATGGATGCCATTTCACAGAGCCTGCTACCATGTGTGGCCGCTGCAGCAGGAAGGCTTGCACCCCCGCATGCATGCCTTGTTTTCGTCAGAGCCAGATTTTCACTCACTCCTGCACCCCTCTTCTCATACATGGGCTTGAATGTCTGGATGCATGCCAGCTTTAGCGGTGTGGCACTTGTGTAGTGATATGGGGTGCCAGTTGTGAGCTTTCCACGGTGAGGCGGTGCCTCGTGGACAGTGTGATGCAAGGCCTGCCTCTATCCCATCGTCTTGAACTGAGCTTGTTCGTTTCATGCTGCTCCTCACTGCTCTGCTCTCGGCTGTTGCCCTGTTTGGCTGTGTCCCTGCCCCGTTTGCTGTTCCTCTGCCCTCCAGGCTGCTCCACCACGATTGTGAATACACCTACATCACCATCAAGCACCTTGGCTCCGTCACCTTTGGCCGCGTCATGCTCTGCTTCAACGTGTACGACCAGCGCCTTTACGCCATCAAATCTGTCGCAAGTCCCAGTTTGCCAGCAACGTGGTCCGCTACCACAGCACTAGCATGCTGCGCAGGCACACAGCGCGCTGCAGTCGCCAAGCAGCAGCAGTGCTTCACTGGTCGCAGCTGCGGCAGTGCAAGCCAGCTTCCAGGAAGCACCACGGGAATGCAGGAGCAGGAGGCAGCTTCAGCAGCCCCCGCCGTCCACCGCAGCAGCAGCTTCAGGCAACCTCAATAACAGCACTGCGCCGTCAGCTGTGGGGCTGTCGGTGCCACAGGAGGGTTATGAATATCTGCGCCACCAGCGGCAGCAGCAGTGTCGGGTTGGCGGCAGCAGCGGCGGCTGCGCTGTTGGCAGCAGTGGCCGCGCTGGCGCCCGGGCAGCTTCTCATTTGCTGCTCAGGGGAACTGGCCCCAGGCAATTGCGGTCGGCAGCCCTGCCATGTGGCAGCAGCAGCAGCAGCTGTCTGGCCCGCAGGTGCAGCCGCCGTCCCCTCCCCTCGCCGCCCAACGGGCCTTGGCCTGGCCCACAGCAGGGTTGGTCCGGTCAGCAGCAGCAGCAGCGGTTGCCGCCGTCGCCGATCCCAACCGGGCGCTGCAGTATACGCAGCTGAATGTGCGTTGCCGCGCCGCCCCCACCTGCTGCGCTGCTGTTGAGTACCGGTGGCGGTGGGGGTGGTGGCTTGATGGGCACTGATTGCAGCACGGGGAGCTTGAGTGGCGGGGGCGGCAGTGTTTTCCAGTGAGACTTGCCTTTTGTGCCTGCGGTGCAAGGTTAGTGTCAGATAAAGTGGGGGGTGGGCAAGGTGTGCGGGGAGGTGGCGAAGCATGTAATTCGAGCCTGTACTGGTTTTGATGTCTCTAGTTCTATGTCCCCCTTCCCCGTGGAGGATGTGCTGATGGCCAGCCTTTGATGTTGGCCTGATTATATTATCTTTGACAGCTTCTGAAGATGTCTGGCGCGTGCCCCCGAGTGTTGCGGAGGTATGTAGGAGGCGCTGCTGTGGTATCACAGCCACCGATGGTCATGCCAAACATTTGCCTCTGGGTACTGGGTGCTGACTGTATTTGCAGGATGCGCTGCTGCGTTACCAGACTGAGGAGCTGGTGAAGGAGATTGCCATCCTGAAGAAGCTGCACCACCCCAACATCGTGAACCTTGTGAGGTGATTGATGACCCCAGCACCGCAGCCTGCTGCTGGTGATGGAGTATGTGGAGGGGGGCCACGCTGCAACCCGCGGCAGGTGTCGCCGGGGCACTGGGAGCCCCTGGCAGAGGGAGGTGTGGACATACGTCAGGGAGGGTGCTGCAGTGGGTTGAGGGGTGCTGGGGACAAGATTGGGTCGGGTGGAGTGAAGCATGGTGGTGGAAGGTAGCATGCAGGACGGGAGGTGTGACTTACGTCAGGCAGGTGCTGCAGGTGGGTGGGTGGTAGGTGGATTGAAGCTTGGTGCTGGAGAGCATTATTCGAGCAGTGTTTGACGTCATCAACCTACAGCCGGTTCTGATGTGCTGCATGCTATACACCCTGTCTTTACTGCAACATCATCAACCTGCTGCGCTGCTGCTGCGCTGTTGTGCTGCAGGGCTTGGACTACCTCCACACCCACAAGGTGGTTCACGGTGACCTCAAGCCCGCCAACCTGCTGCTTGACAGCAACAGCGGCAAGGTCAAGATCGCAGACTTTGGCAGCATCATCTGGCAGGCAGTGAGAAAGATGTTCAGCATGCGGCCTGCCCAGGCTTCAGCACCCCCGCCTTCAGTCCCCTGAGTCCCTCACATCTGGGTACCAGCCCAGTTTTGAGATGACATGTGGGCGCTGGGGGTGTGCATGTACATCTGGGTCTTTGGCTGCCTGCCTTTCCGTGGCGGCGCCCTTCATAATCTACGAGAAGATCCGAGCACAGGACGTCAGCATGCCCTCTGCACCTGATGTGAGTGGGCCGCTGTGTGTGGTTCTGGCGTAGGTAGGGCGTAGGTTGAACATGACTGTCTGTCACCCGGCCTGAGGTGAAGGTGTGTGGATCTGGAATTGGGAGGTGCATATGCACCTTATATACACAACCAGCCATATACACAGCCAGCCATGTTCATAGCTAGCAAACAAGACGGCTTGTGCTGTGTTGTGGTGTGCGTGGCTCTCTCCTGTGCAACTGCAGTCAGTATCTGCTAGCAGCTGCCCAGCCCCTCTCCAATGCCACACCCCCGTGATTTATGCTTGGGCCTTTTTCTCACCCTCCCCCCCCCCCCTGCGTGTGGCAGTTGTCAAGACCGCGTGGATGTTGCATGACACTCAAGCAAAGCTCTTATGCTAGCTGGGCCAGTACGTCTTTGGCTAGCTGAGGTGTTGATGCTCTCACGTGTTTGCAGGTGTCTCCTGAGCTGCGGGACTTGATCTGCCAGCTGCTGGATAAAAACGTGCTCAAACGGCTGGACATCCAGGGGGCACTGCAGGTGTGTTAAACACATGAGTTGCATCAAGCATGTACATACAGGATCATGTGTCGCACTGCATAGTGCATCTGCATGTTGCACCGCACGTCCTTGGCACCCAAGCTGATAGTCAAATTTTGATGCTTTGGTAGTTTGTAGAGTCTGCGGCACATGCAGGCTGGCACAAGTTTGTCATGGCAGCTGTTTCTGGCCATGGCCGCTGCCATGTCTGCTGCCAGGGTGTGTCTCAACGGTCTTGTGCGCCACCTCATCATCATGTAGTTGCTGTGCCTGTGCGGGTGCTGCTGTTGTGTGGTGCAGCACCCTTGGGTGACCCTGGGCGGCAGTGCTCCACTGGTCAGCATACGGCAGCAGGAGGTTTCTGCAGGAGGCTTGAACCCTGCGGGAGGCAGCAGCTGCAGCGTGGGTGGGTGTGCGGGTCATTGGAGGCTACGCAGGAGGAGATCAATGCTGCCATCAAGCAGATTGCCAGCGGCGGCGTGTCGGAGCTGATGGATGTGGTGTTTGAGGAGCGTGTGCTGAAGCCAGGGTGAGTGGAACCACAGCACTGCTCATTGCATTGTGATGTGGCTTGCCTTGTATTGTTTAGGATGGTGGCGTCTGGGTGTATATGTTGAAGGGATTCAGGGTTCGACGGGGTTGGATGGGGCTGGGGTGTCAAAGAGCAGCAGCTTGGGGTGGTGGGGGCCCCGCAGGAGGAGAGAGGGTGCTGCCCTGGGCTGCCAGTTGCATGCCGGACAGCAGCCCCAAGGTTCTGGTGGCACTGTTGTTGTTGAGCTTGTCATGTTGCCACCGGTCCCAGTCGGTGGCAATGCCTGTGCTTCAAGTTGCTGACTGTGCCTTGTTCGCTGCTGCCCTGTGTGTCCCGACATCAACTCTGCCCCGCAGGCAGCAGCTCATTGCTCCTGGTCAGGTGGCGGACTGCATCTACCTCATCAGTTATGGGGAGCTGGAGATCTTCAGCCCCGCATGCCCCTCAGGGTCTGACCTGTCTCTGTCAGAGCCCCTGATCAGCGGCCTTGACATGGCCCAGCTGCAGGAGCAGGCAGACGCTGATGTGTGGGACAGCACACCAGTCTCTGACATCAGCAAAGAACAAGTGGGTGGGCTAGGGGAACGGAAACTGTAGGAAGCAGCGGGAGCACTTGGTAGTGTTTGCTGGCGCCCTTGGCATGTGTTCTGCTTGGGCAGCTGCTGTCAGGGGCAGCTGCGTCTGTCAGGAGCCTCGTCCAAAGTTCTGTTGTGCTGAGGGCGTGTATTGGTCAGCAAGCGCACACCATCGTTGGCGCTGCAATACTTGTATCCCATGAACGTTCAGCCTGCGCTGCGCCCACTCATGTTCTGTTGCCTGTCACTACTGCTGCTGCATTTCGCAGTCAGCCCAGACATCATGCTCATCAATGATGGCTGGCCCCGTGGGACAGCAGCAGAGACCCAATGGGTCCTCCCAATGGCCTCAAGCTGCTGGCAGTCAAGGGCCCTGGGGACAGCCTGGGAGTGCCGCTGCTGCCAGCCGCTGCCAGCACGCAGAACGCAGCAGCGGCGGACTAGGATCAGCACGGCGCCCCAGCGCCGTCGACCGGCGTTGGAAGGTGTCGGTGGCAGCGCGGGGCCGGGCGATCGTGTTTGCTGCTCGGCTTGAGGACCTTGCGAGGCTGGTGGAGTCCCACCCAGAGATGGAGGGGGCTGTGAAGCAGATTGTGACGCAGCAGGAGACGGACATGATGGTGGCGGAGGCGATGCGGCAGCTGCGGCTGTTCAACGATTGCCACCGCAGCCAGGGGGCCTGCAGTGATGTGGAGATGGTGGCGACGTGGCAGCAGGAGGTGAGGCAGCCTGCTGCCTGAACAGCACAGCAGAAGCTGGGGGCTTGTGGTCACACATGGGAGTGTGCTGTCGATAATCCCGCCTGCACAAGGTCAGGGTGAAGGGCAGCAGGATCTCAGGCCGGCTTCTGGCGGGAACGCTGCTGCAGTAAGGTTTTGGCTGTTGGGTGGTGTTTGACGCCGTCTGTGCCGGCGTTGCCGGTTGAATCATAATGGGTTGAGGTTTGATGACGTCAGGTGCCTCTGGTGGGAGGCATGAAGGCCTCTTTGACCGTCAATGGTGCAAGCTGTGTGGTTGCATGTGGCTGACAGCGACGAGGTGTGCTGTGAGTTGCAGCCGAGCATGGCAGCAGTTCACAAGAGGAGCACTGTGTGCCTCCTGGGCTTGGCCACCAAGCGGTCGACTGTTGTTCCAGCAAGGGTGTGCGAGTGTGTTGTGTGTTTTCTGTCGGGTCTGGAGGACCTGTGGTCTTGAGAGGTTTGAGTGGTGAGGGTGCTTGCAGTACAGCAGCCCCCCACAGGTGCAATGTGTGTTGCCGCAAGGGCACACTGTGGACTTGTGGATGCTGCTGGTTGATTGTTGCTGCAGGGCTGGCATGGCGGTCAGCCCACAGCTTTAGGTGTGTACAGCTTGAGCTTGAGCACGGCTCCTTTGCTGGCTGCTGTTGGTCAGGTGTGGCGGTGACTGTGGCTATGGTTGCAGTCATTGCACCAGCTGGCAGCTGCAGCTGTGCAGCCGCACCCTCCTGGTTGCGGCTGTAGTTGTAGCTGTTGTTGCAGCAGTTGTAGCTGTTGCAGCAGTTGTCGGCTGCTGTTGCAGCAGTTGTCGGCTGTTGTTGCAGCAGTTGTCGGCTGTTGTTTGATAACCTGCACGGATCAGTTGTGCGCTGCCTGTGCTGTCCGAGGTGAGTTGCCTGTAAGGGTGAGTTATGGATGGCTGGCCCTTGGCGCTCAGTGTGTTGTGCTTTTGCGCAAGTTGTCACAGTGGGAGCGTTGCCGCTGTTGTAGCGGTTGAACGGGACCGCCTGGTGTCACTCTACCCCGAGTGTCTGTGCAGTAGTTGCTGCAGCTTTGGGGGTTGGTGGAGGAGGGGCAGCGGCAGAAGAGGGACATCAGCAGCTGGGGGCAACCTCCAGCAGCATGTTTGCCTGTTTGCTGGAGGAGGGGTGTGAGCAGCTTGCTGGAGGAGGGGTGAAGTTTTGTCCCAGGGTGCGAGGAGCAGGAGGAGCCCAGGGAGTGGAAGGCTGCGTGGCGGCCGAGGGAGGGGTGCGGCACTGACTGTGTTTGACCTGCATCTGTTGCACCTTGTTTGTTGGACCTTTTGTGTTGTGACGTGTGCTTGTGTTGGCCCTTGCACGTGGCAGGGATGTGTTGTACTTGGTTGTGTGTCGTGTGTTGTAGGTGACATGTAGGTTGCGAAGGCATTGCACAGGTTGGATGCAGCCGCCTCCCGTTGCTGCTTTGTACTTGCATGTGTCATCGTGCTGCCCGGCATTGCAGCAGCTGTGTATGTGTAGGGGGAATCACAGGGGGGGCATTGGCACTGCATTCCCGTTCATCAGGTCGCAGTTTTTGCCTTCAAGCCAAGCCAACATGTCATCAATGGCCATGAATGCTGTGCATGGCAGTAAAGCTGGGGTCAGTGGGGGTGTTTGTGGTGGCAGTGGCATGCGCTGTGTGCTTGCAGGGGCACGCTGGTTGCAGGGATGGCGAGGTGTCAGTGCACTTGCCTGTGGTTATGCATAGCTGCGTTGGCTGCAGCAGCAGCCATGCGTTCCAAGCGTGCTTCTGCGCTGCATGCTTGCCTACCACACACTTGGACTTGCTCAGTCTGGTAGGCCATGTAATGTCGTGTTTGCGATGTGGGCATCATGCTTGCACGGCTGCTGCACCAGGCGGCCTTTTAGCTGTATTTGTATGTGCTGCACTTTTTGACTGTGTTTTGGCCCCCTCTCTGGATGGTGTGGGGTTTGTGTAAGCCATTGTGTGCATTGGTACTGTTGTTGTGTGTTGGGATTGAATGCAGTTTCGTAGATGTATGGTGCAGTACAGCAGTCGTGCCCTGGGCAGACCTTGAAGCTGTGTGGCTTGTTCGGTTGGCCTTGCTGCGGTTGGGTCGCATGGTACTCATGACACACAGCGCAACTGCAGCTGACTAGGCCCCAATGCCAGCGCCTTTTTCGAGGCCTGGGGTGTGGTCTGTGTACACGTGCAGCATGGGGCAGGACACGCCAAGCCTTAGCTTCGCTGTCCTTGTGTTTCAATCCCTGCAGCCTACAGTCGGGTTCTTACTTTGGTGGTGTGTGGGGCAGGAATGGTGGTGTGTGGGGCAGGGTTATGTCTCTCACATGGTCGATTGTCGTCAAAGGGGTTATGGTGGTTGAAGCATTTGTGTGGCGGCAGCTGCCGAGCTGTCAGCCTAACCCGATTGTGCCAGGTTGCAATAACACTGCAGCTGACATGAGCCGTGTGGCTTAGCTAGCTGTGTGTAGGCACCACCCCTCACCTTGCTGCCTTCATGTGTCTCTCCATCTTCCCTTTTGTGAGCCATACCTCCTTTAGTGGTGGTGCCGAGGCCCCTGGTTTTGTGTGAGTTGTGTGGTCGTCGACAACCCCAACTGCCAATTCTGTCCGTTGAAAATGTTTCTAACGTAACCCCTCAAGCACTTTTTGTGACTGTGGCTGTTGCTCACAACGCCACCGACTCATGCACTACTACTGTACTTTTTGTTGCACCCGCCACCAGCAGGACCAGGGTCAGCCCACGTGCGGGGTGATTGTGGAAGGAGAGCGTAAAGGGTTCAGCATGAATGCTCCCGGTGCGCTCTGGTGCAGGTAGCACCTGCTGCTGTGCATGGGAGTGCATGTGTTGCACCCCTGTTGTCTGCATCAGGTCTCATTGCAGCCTTGTTGCTTGCATAAAGAGATCTGGCATGTGTCTGCTCCCGCTGTGAAGTTCAGGCTGCCACAGCAGCAGTGCAAGGTGCGTGTTTTGTCGCTGATTGAAGACTGCTGTGCCGGACAGGGGTCGAAAGGTGTGAGAGTGTGAGCAAGCGGGGAAGATGCATCCCGCCCTCTTTTCAGCTCAGCTACGCTGTGGTGGCTTGTTGATGCACTGCTCTGTTTCGCATGCTGCTGTGACTGCACTGGCACGGGTTTGTTGAGTGCCATGCTGTGCTGCTTGCATACGGTGTCCACCACCACTGCACTTTGGGTCTCCAGAGGTGCATGAGAGGCGTGTTGAAGGTGCGGGCACGCACTGTTTCGAGTTGCTGCTGCTGCTGTGACGCGGCAGGGGATGCAGGTTTGGCTACTGTTGCCTGCCACTGTCACTGCATGTGTTGTGGTGAGCGTCAGATGCTTTCGGCAGGCTCTGCATGCGCTGCTATGGTTTGGTGGAACGAGCCCTAAAGAAAGGGTTCTGCGCTGCTATTTACAGGTCCTTTGAAGCTTTTACATGGCTTTGTTCAGCTAAGAAAAGGGCGCCTGGGAGAGGAGCTTACTGCAGCAGTGCGAGCTGAAATGGTTGGTGCTCAAAGTCAACCAAGCAGCTGCTGCAGTACTGGATGCAGGTTGGCCTGTGCTACTGCGTCGAGGGTTTCTGAGAGGTCAGCTCAGCCCGTCAAGCAAAGGGTGCTGCTGCTTGTGTCTGCGTGAGGGGTGCTGCTCAGACGGGCTGCATGTGGTTGCATGTGGCAAGAGTGAGGAATCACCCATGCCTCTTTGGGTGGTCTTGGTCTATAAGCTGGTCTTGGGTTGAAAGATGAAAGCAGGTTGAGGCTTGGTGCATGTGGCCGCTAGGCCTGCAGTGATTGGCAGGGCTGCTTGTGACCCCTGCCTGTGGCATGTTTCTTTGACATGCCTATGCATCTGCAGGGTGTGCCTGTCCTGACCTGTTTCTTCCAAAGGAACAAGTAGTCCTGCAAGGCCAGGCATCACCCGCAAGGTATTGTGCTAGCAGTCCAAAATCGGTCACCAGTTGGCTGTGTGGGCAGACACCAGTGCTGCGGTGGTAGCAGCTACCATTACCTGGGATGGTTGTGGTGACTGGTGGCGGGCAGTATCACATAGAGACCTTTACATCTGTTACAAGGGTTGGGTTTGCACATGTGTTATCGTACATGCAGCAATGTGCTCCCCATTCACTGGGGGGGAATCTCACAAGGAGTGGACATGGGCGCGACGCTCGCCACGTTTGCCACATGGTAACGGAATTGCCTGATGGCTTTGTGGGAGGGATGCGGGTTTATGGTGTGTGTTGTGGGCTGGGCGCTTGTTCTGCATCTGTTTGTGGCTCCGCTGCTGTCGGGCCCGTTAGTAATATGTCAGTGCAATGGTTGGCGTTTGCGCATGCATGCAGTGTTTGGTGTCGCCCAGCTGTACGGTGTGTGTTAGCTATGGTATTGGTTTGTTGTTGTTGCAGGGGTTTGGTTGTTGTGAGAGAGCTGTTCCCTAGCAGTCGCGGCAGATAGCTGCATAGCTATGGCGGTGGTTGGGGTGGAGGGCTTGTAGGGAGTGGGTGTGCAGCTGCTTCGGGGCATCGGGGCAGTGGCTGTGTGAGGGCGCTGCAGCTGCACATTCGCTGGTGGGTGATTGTGTATGGGTGTTCGTGTAGGTATCTGCACATGCTGGCGGCTGCCTCAATGCAGGAGCAGGAGGCATGTGCGGTGGTCCTGTGCATTGTGGTCTGGTGCATGTGCAGACATGCTGTTGTCCACATCAAGCAAGCGGTTAAGCAGCGCTGCGACTGGCTGGCGGCGCAGAGCAGGGATTCCTGCTTCCCCGTCTGCACGGTGATCAAGTATCGACGCCTCCAGCCAGTTCAGGTTTGCTTGGTGCACATCAGGATGGTTTGCCAAAAGTGCTTGTGCGCTTTGGTCTCGTTCTGATGATGTTGGCTAGTGTTCTATTAGGGTTGGCTAGCGGGCAAGCACATTGGTTGAAAACTGTTAGCAGATCTGCACACAGGGCTGGCTCAACCGTCGGAATCAGCAGCAGTGACCATCTGCCACAAACGGGCTGGCTCAAGCAGCTGCTCTTACAGCACTGTGTCATCACATTATGTAAGGCAGAACACCTGTTGGTTACAAACATCAAGATCTGTGCTGTGGCAGGTCTGCATGGTCGAGCCCAGGCCACACGGCAGCACATGCCGCAGCAGCCCATTGCAGCCGGTCTAACTCCACACAACACAATGTTGCTCCTTCCTTGGCTGGGGCATCCTGCATACAAAGGCACCCTGTCCTTCCCCAGGGCGACGAGTTTTGCCATTGCCACCCTTTACATTGTATAAACAGAGGTGGATCGTTTCACACCAACCTGTTGCAGCAGCAGGCAATGAACTAATTGATCTGACATTCCAACACGGTCGTGCAAGCAAACACAAGCTGAAATGCATGTTGCCCTCCAGGGAGCCCAAAGCCCTGCACTGAACGTTGGAAGTCTAGGGCCTTGCCTGCAAATGATGTGAGGCCTGCGCAGTGTGATCAGCATACAACCAACACGTACACGGGGAGGGGCAGAGGCAAGCTTGCTCGTCCCTGTAACAGGAGCATTCAACAATGTGCACTGGACTCCCGGAGGATCCAGAAAGGGTCTATGTAACGACCTTCTTACCCCCCCCCCCCGGAGGCTTGTGGTGGACCCCCAAGGGAGCTGAGAGGTGAAAGCCATGGTTTGATTTGTCAGGGGGGTGCTTGTGAAGGCATGTTCATCAAGCATGACGCAGGGGTGTCATCCACCAAGACGCAGGGGTGTCATCTACCAAGACCAGCTGTGCAGCAGTCTCTGCATAAGATACTTTGACTGAGACCTAGATGAATCCAAGGATGGCAGTGGACACCAATAACCAGCTGCTGCGATGTAGGCATGCTGTGCATCAGTTGCACACTCTGCTTGTGCTGCTGCTGGTGATTGCGATAGCTGCCCAGCGGGTGATGCAGCGACGCAGATCTATAGAAGTTCTGGAAGGGACAACAGTAGCTGCTGCTCCTGGTGTCTCTGCTACGGAATCATGTCTGGCTGGCAGGATGAAACATTCTGCTTGCCCACAGCTCAGCATGCGTGTTCACAACCTGCAATTGCCCACCAGCTGGACACATGGTGTGCAGCACATGGCAGTGACCCTGCCACCACTAGTGAGGCCGAAATAAGCGCTGAGGTGCTACCTGACAGGATTGACGGCGTTCACATTGGCCGGCAGAGGCCTTTCACGCGACGTGTCTTCAAATATGTAAGCATATGTCAAGGTCAAATATGTAGCATTTTTTGACCTTTGACAGCTCCGGCCTCCAGCTGTTTTTCAGGTCGCGCATAATCTCTAAGCGTAATCCATGAGTTTGTATGCTGGAGCGGGGTTGCATTGTCGCTGTATTGCAGTCCAGATGCTCTGCCAGTCGCTCCAGGCTGCTGCCAGCACGCCAGGTCCCCTGAACCTGCGATGATTATTTCTCTAAACAATTCTAATATTTCGCTGCCTCCGGAGTTGGCTTTCGGGCTCAGATGCCTGGGCCCTGCGTTGTAACAGAGGAAGGGCCACTGCCACCACCGTAAATAGCTCAAGCCCAGCCATTAACCCCACAACTCAACAAGCCTGTTTTCTCTCCATGTCTTTCACCGTAACTTCAATACAGTATCTGTAGTTTCTTTTACTGCCTTTCAAGTCCAAGTCGTAGCTTCAGGTGCGTTGTTGGCTTTCCTGTTTGGCTCTAAAATACTCATGTTTTACTTTGATACTACGGAATATCATTCTGCGTGAGTCTTGTGTGTCGTGGCGTGGAGTGCAGGTGTATCCAGATGTCTACTGTTGAAGTGTCTACTGTTGCAACATGGTGCTGTGCTCCAGGTGTGTGCGTGTGTTGTGTATGTTGAGGGTTTGTGCGGCTATGCTGGCACCCTAGCACGATCGTGTGTGTCCTTGTGTTCTGTTGAGGGTTTGTGCGGCCATGCTGGCACCCTAGAACGATCGTGTGTGTCCTTGTGTCCTGTTGAGGGTTTGTGCGGCCATGCTGGCACCCTAGAACGATCGTGTGTGTCCTTGTGTCCTGTTGAGGGTTTGTGCGGCCATGCTGGCACCCTAGCGCGATCGTGTGTGTCCTTGTGTCCTGTTGAGGGTTTGTGCGGCCATGCTGGCACCCTAGCGCGATCGTGTGTGTCCTTGTGTCCTGTTGAGGGTTTGTGCGGCCATGCTGACACCCTAGCGCGATCGTGTGTGTCTTTGTGTCCTGTTGAGGGTTTGTGCGGCCATGCTGGCACCCTAGCGCGATCGTGTGTGTCCTTGTGTCCTGTTGAGGGTTTGTGCGGCCATGCTGGCACCCTAGCGCGATCGTGTGTGTCCTTGTGTCCTGTTGAGGGTTTGTGCGGCCATGCTGGCACCCTAGCGCGACCGTGTGTGTCCTTGTGTCCTGTTGAGGGTTTGTGCGGCCATGCTGGCACCCTAGCGCGATCGTGTGTGTCCTTGTGTCCTGTTGAGGGTTTGTGCGGCCATGCTGGCACCCTAGCGCGATCGTGTGTGTCCTTGTGTCCTGTTGAGGGTTTGTGCGGCCATGCTGACACCCTAGCGCGATCGTGTGTGTCCTTGTGTCCTGTTGAGGGTTTGTGCGGCCATGCTGGCACCCTAGCGCGATCGTGTGTGTCCTTGTGTCCTGTTGAGGGTTTGTGCGGCCATGCTGGCACCCTAGCGCGATCGTGTGTGTCCTTGTGTCCTGTTGAGGGTTTGTGCGGCCATGCTGACACCCTAGCGCGATCGTGTGTGTCCTTGTGTCCTGTTGAGGGTTTGTGCGGCCATGCTGACACCCTAGCGCGATCGTGTGTGTCCTTGTGTCCTGTTGAGGGTTTGTGCGGCCATGCTAACACCCTAGCGCGATCGTGTGTGTCTTTGTGTTCTGTTGAGGGGTTGCGCGGCTATGCTGGCACCTTAGCACGAACAAAGTGTGTATGTGTGAGTGTCTTTGTGTCGTGTGCATGTGTGTGTTGGGGCCTGTTGGCTCCGCACCCTGTTTGCCATGGTCGTCGCCTGACCAGCCCTCTGGGTTGGTTGGGTAGCCAGTCGCGGTGGGGTGCTGGCCTCAGACGTTCAAGGATGGCATTCAGGTTTTTTTTGGCAAATGACATGTGGATGGATGAGGACTGTTACCTTGCCTGCCTGTGGTGTGAAATTCGATGTGTCAGGTGTCTGACCTTGTTGTGTGAGGAGGACTGGACAAGCACACAGTAGTCAGCCCGCTGCCCATGTTACTTGCTGCTGCTTGTGCCCTGCTCCCTCTTCAAAGTCCTGGGCCTGTGTCCACTACTGCTCGCTACGTACGCGGGCCACCTCCTCACTTGTACTACAGTTAAACAACACAGTGTGGAGTCTGGCCACTCGCAGGCTTTGCTGCTCAAACTGCCCGGGGATCTCGATCAGCCCACTGACAGTGCTGCTGCTGGTCTGCGCCTGCTGCTGCTGCTCCCAGCGCATGCGTGCTGCCTCCTGCGCTGCAATAGTCTTCTTGAGAGTCTCAAAGGTTCCCTCCATGTCCTCTATGAAAGACTGCGGGTCCTCGCAAGCCTGATCAGCCCCACTGAGGCGCAGCGTCCAGCGCGCATCATTGCGCCCATCAAGCGCGGCAAAGCCCCTGCACATGCAGCAGCAGCACGCGCACACAGACGCACAAAAGTCAGCACTGTCGCAGCAGTCAGGACTGCGCTGCAGGCGGCTCCTGCAGCCCGCTAACCACACAGGCGTTAGTGAGCCATGGACAACTGCCATCTGGAGATGAATGATGCACAGGTGGGGGGTCGCCTGGGTTGCACGCCACAGCACATAGCTGTGTGCTGAAGTGAAGCACGTGCGCAGGACCCTTGTAAAGCATGCGCACTGTCTCTGAACACGGCGCACACTGTGTGCTGTATGCCTGGGCAATATTCATTTGCCACTGCGCTAGAAGTCCATCCTCGTCGCCGACCTGATCAGCCCAATCATGTTGGTCTGGTCCTCACGAGACAACTCAGTGGGGATGCCGACATCCAGCAGCACGTTGCATGTATGTGGCACACCCGAGGGGTGCATCCCAAATGCAATACACCTTGTGTGCATAGCACGTTTCGAAAAGTATGGTACAGCCACTAGCCACAGAACTCACCGGCAATACACAAGACTCCAAGTGTATGGCAAGCTTCCGACGCTGCCGGCATTCCGGGGAGGTTTCTGTCGCTGTGAACCACTGCTACAGGGCGCTTGCTGCAAGAAGCCCCACACAGAGTGAGGGCTTCCCAGCTGCTGCCGTTTGCTGTCATCACAGGCCTGCTGCTGCTCGTGGTGCTGCTGCTTGCTGCCAGGTGGCCTTGCTCCTGCCTGGCATAGACATGTGAGAGACCAGCAGTCGATCACTGGGGCCCCCAGGCTGCCAGTGCAACTGGACCTGATGGAGCAAAGCATAGCACAGCACATTATCAACACAGCACAGCACAGCGCCACAAAAAACACGGTATAGTCAGTGTTGGTTGGACACACCATTTGGAATGTAGCCAATAAAGCTTTGCCATACCGTCACTAGCTAGCCAGTTGTGTGATGTTACAGAAACCATCATCACTGTGCACAGCAACCGCTCCTGTGCACATGGTGGTGGCAGACTCATCAAAGAGGCTCAGGTGTGAAGCATGATCCGGCAATGGGCAAGAAAATGTCAGTGGGGCAGCCACTCGATGCTCCCCGCACCTGTGCAAGCATGTCTTGCAGCAGCTGTTCTGGCGTGACCTTGTCAGGCTGCACCCTCAGCAAGTGTTCACATGCCTGACGTAGCTCTGGCTGGCCACTGAACAGGTACTTCATCACCTGCAGGCAGTAGGATCTACTGTCACACATACACAATCAAAGACTGCTGTCAAGAAAACAAAAGCTCTGCTGTCCAGGCTGTTTGTGCACATGCGGTGTGCTGTGCTGTGGCGTTGAGATGTCCTGGGTAGACTTGCACCACTTGCCGCTTGGCTGTTGGACCTTCTGCGTCTGCACCGCACAAAGGGCGGCATACACAAAAAGCATTGACCTGGCCAATAGCGCAGCACAACATGACTTCGTTGCTGTGTGTCACTGTTGCTTACCTTCTTCAAGCGACCGATTCGACCAGACTTGCTCTGCAAAAGCAAGGAACACAAACAGCATAGTGACAAGGATAGCATGGTTGTTCTGCAGGCAGCAGCACTGCAGCAGTGTTGCAGCCGCATGAGGCGGAGGCCTACTGGGCTGCACTGTTAGATTGGCCCAACAACTGTCAACAGCTGATCTTGACCTATATGTGCTGTGATGTGACACCACACATACCAACTACACAGTGACACTCTCTTGCCGGTTGCCTGCTTCACATATACAAGTAAGGTGCTGCTGCTATTGCTGGCTACATCATGCTTGCCACTATGCCACCTTGTAAAGCATGTTATGGCGGTTTTCAATAATAGTAAACAAGAGATTCAGATGTGACTGTGCAAGCACTCCTGATACTGACCACTTCTTTTGCGCCTCCTGTGGTGCCCTTCCAGCCGCATGCAGCATAGCGCTGCAGGAAATCAACCAGCACAGCTGCCTCATCACACCCTGCCTGCTGCTGCGGCTGAGTGCTGACTGATGGCTGCTGCATGCTGCTTGGTGGGGTCCCAGGCTGCTGGCTGAGAACCTGCCGGTGCTGATGATCATGCTGCTGTTGGTTTGTTTCGGCGGGAAAGTGGCTCCGTATTCGGTGGAAGAGCAGTGGGTCCTGCAGGTCAGGGGAAAGGTTCAAAACGCTGATTTACTGGTGAGCCAGGAGCTCAGGCAGCATACCGTCTGACTAATGAAACAGCAGCAGCCTCGTCTGTTTTCCTCTCCATTGCAAAATGGTTACGGGTGATGGCCGAGGTGTGCTGAGACGCATGCAGGGGCACATGCAGCCTTAGACAGCATGTGTGCGCGCTGAGCAGGGTGCTGGCAGCTGTGCATTGTGCTGAAGTGCGCTGCTGTGTGCTATATAGGTGTGAGTGTTGTGTTCCCCTATCATCCCAGCACAAACACCACACCACTACAACCAAAACCACCAGCAGCACACCATTCATAAAGCCACTAAACCACCACATCTCCACCACACCCCCACCACACCCCCACCCTCACTCAACAACGCTACCACCATATCCACTGCCACCCCCCACCGCACAAACGCTGCACCCCCACACCCCGGAGCCGTGACCACCCACCCACCTGCAGGGCCCCTCTGCCCACCATGATGCCGTCACAGCCAGTTTCCTGCAGGAGGCTGAGTGCTGATGACAAACAGATGACGTCACCATTACCGACCTGCGGGGAAGATGTGTATACAGCACAGTGGGTCCTCCCTTACTGAGGAAAGGACCTTGCCAAACCCCGCCGCAACACATGCTATGATAGCCAGCAAGCCAAGCTAGGCCCAAGCAGCGTCTGTACCCCACTGGCAGTCTTTCAAATCAAGTACAATGCAACCCCAAAACACACGAACCCTGTTCCAAAACCCTTTCACAGCAGCACCAGCCCCCCTCCTCACCACAGGGATCGACAGCAGCTGCTTTGCCAATGAGATGAGGGACCAGTCCGCCCTGCCGCTGTATGCCTGCTGCTTCGTGCGTGGGTGCACCGTCACAAGGGCCGCACCAGCCTCTTGAAGGGCCAACAGGTTGTCCCTGAACAGCCCAGTGTCTGCAAAGCCACTGCGCATCTTGACAGAAACAGGCACTTGGTGCCCCACTGCTGATATAAGGGCTGACACCAGGGAGTGTAGCTGGTTGGGGTCGCGCAGGAGGCTGGAACCTGCGCCATTTCCGGTGACTTGGTTGGCTGGGCAGCCTGAGAGGGGAGGGATATGGAGGCAGAGAGACACACTGTCCAGCTTTGACGGCAGCCTGCAGGTTGGCTGCTGCTGCATCAGCCCATTTGCAGCAAGGCAACATCATCTCCACAAGGCACACAAAAAAGGCAGCCCCCAACAGGGGCAGCTGCCTTGATCATAGCAGGGGAACTGAGGCAAGCATGGCACAGCCTTTAGCCCTGAGGGTGGTGGTGTTCCGCCAGGCCTGCTGCTGCTGCATCTCTGCAGCTGGGACCTTTCAACCAGACCGCATGCATCATCTGCTGCTGCTGCTACTGCGTGCAGGCACATGCCAGCACAACTCACCACAGTTCAGGTCAATGCGTGGTGCACCCTTGACATTGACCAGGTACATTGCTGCAGCTGCCAGCAGCTCATGACTGCTGCCCATCAGCTGTGCTGCTAGAGGCACATGGCCCAGCTCATCTGCATCATACTCTGCTGTGATGCCTCGCACTGTTGCTGCAGGGTTTTCAGACTTTGCAGGCACCCGTATGAACTCCGTGCAGGCCTCATCAAAGGCACTGAGGCCGTGCTGATGCAGGCTGTGCAGGAGAGAAACCCTAGTAGATCTGTCCATCAGGTTTTCCATGGGTGCCAGGAAAAGGGCAGGGCAGCTGCCTTGGGCCCGCCTGGCGAGGAGTTGCTGGTAGTGGCTGTGTGTGGTGAGGCTGCCTGGGGGGGCATGTGAAGCGTCTGGGTTGGTTACTGACTTGCTGCATCGTGATATCAAGCTCATGACGCAGAGAGGCTGGTGATGGTGGAGTTGCTGCTGCTGTGGTTGCTGCTGCTGCCGCTGCAGAACTTCACCTTGGCTGACCGCTCGCCGTGTTACCAATGGCACACACGTGCGCATAACTGCGTCAAGAGATACTGAATGAAAGAGTACACGAAGCTGCTACAAAGCCTTGGTGAACATTGGACTGCATTTGACTGTACGCAAACAGTTCACCGACGGCGATTGAGTTACCAAGCGCACACTTCTGATCCAATTAGCTTTGTTTTCACTGCCTCGAAGGCACGGGCTGCTGCCCCGCTGCCACACCTGGCCAGGCTGGCACCTTGCTGTTGATGCCGCCACCGAAAGAGAGCTGGTGACTCTGAAGAAACAAAAACCCTGCACCACCCAAATGCAGGCTTCCTCAAAGAAAACAAGTGCTGCACGCAATTCGGCTGTGCCGCCACCTTTCTCAGAAGTTGTGCCTGATGGACCAAGCAAGCCAATCACACCAGAGACACAGACAAGACTGAGGCCTGCATCCGGCAGTCCCGCGCTATGTTCGCATCACATGCAGCTGCTGACAACACCTCACCGCTCCCCAGCCGGTTCATCAGGCCCTTTTCACCTCAGTCATCCAAGATATCATCCCAAGCAGAAGGCCCGATGCTCCTGCAAACACAAATCCCCTGCACCCACGTCAAGTTCAAAACGGGCGGACGGAGGCTCTCAAACTCCATGTCAACAGCCACAAAGCCGCATGCCAGGCACAAGCCACAAAACCATGTGTACAGTGGCTGCAAAACCCCACGCCAAACGGCTTCAGCAGTCTGTCTTGACACCGTCCGGCAGGTCAACAGTCATTACGCTGTCCAGTGAGGTCGTGCTGTACGCTTTGCCGGCTGCTGTGCTGGTGCTGTGGCTGCCTCTTTGGACACCCTGCTCTCCTGCAGGCTGGCTTGCGCCCAGGCTGGATCTGCTCGCCACCATGCCTCCAGGCTGAGACTGCAGGTCTTGAGAGGAAGGCTGCTGTTGATACAGCAGTTCCTGCAGGTTGTGCTGTGCTGTGGGGAGTGCCTGCAGAAGCGCAGCCAGCTGCTGCAGCACAGCATAACTAAGCTCCTGAGCTGCTGGTGCTGAGACAGGTGCTGCGGCAGCATAGGCAGCTGGCTGCTCTGCCACGCTCTGCTGGTTGTTGGTGTTGGTGTCGCTGCTGCTGCTCCTCTTCAGTTTCTTGCTGCTGCGCTGGTAGTGGCTGCCAGCCTGCAGCAGTGCAGGGGTGCACATCGTGCGTTCAAGGGAAATCCTAGAGATGGCAATTGGTGGTTGTCCTCTAGCAGGCAGCTGGTGTTTGTCCGTTGGCTGTTGCTGTGACCCAAACTATGGACGACAGTTGTGTCACACCGCCGCGACCTCATTCCAATATCGGGCCCAAAATTGTTTAGTCCAATCCGCCTACTGCACACAGGAGATGCAGCAAGTGCTGAAGCACTGTGCAGACAATGCAGCATACCTGTGTGCTGACCTCCTGCTCCTGCAGTCCCCACTCCTGCCCTGCGCTCTGTCCTGCTGCCATGCTTTGCACTGCCAGCCCCTGAGCCCACTGCTGCTCCTGCACAGCTGAGGCCTCGTGCAGACTATTGCCTGATGCAGGCTCTGCTGCTGCTGGCATGGTGTAAGCACGGTCAGCTGCTGCAGCCGCCATCGACACATCAGCTTGGCTGAAGCTGCTGCCCATGGGCGCAGGTGCTGCGTACACGGGCGCAGCTGTGTGCTGATAGCTGCAGGTCAGGGCAGCCCGAGCAGCTGCCGCGGCAGCCTGCACAAAATACAGCAGACCCCTTAGGCTACAAGCTTTGGGGAGCATGGGGTTGATGCAAGAGCTGCAGAAGCATGCCTTGGTTTGGCGTGCAAGTGGTCAGCCGCAGGTGGCCCAAGCTTGTTTGCTGCGGTGTGCACTGCAGCAAGGCTTTCAGACTCAGACACCAAGAAGGCTTTGCCGGCGTACCTTCTTGTGCAGGACTGCCAGGGTCTTGGCACTGAAGGGGTTGGTGCGAGGGCCTGTTTTGCCTGTCAGATGCCTCGCGTAGCGAATGCCGCAGGCATTGCACAGCCTTGGGTACTGGGCTGGACCATTTCGCCAGAGTGGGCTCTCTGTGGTTGAGCAGAAGGAGCAGCTGCTGTAGAAGCCGTCCTTGCTTGCTTTGGCTGCACGCTTCCTACGTGGTTGTGGCTTGCCTGCTGGTGCTGTGTCTGTGTACCCTGCAAGTGCTGCTGTGCTGGCATCTCCTGCTGGCAATGGCTGCTGTGCTGGCATATCCTGCTGGAGGAATGGAGGCAGGAAGCTTGCTGGTCCTGCATCTGCATGTCCTGCAGCTCCTGCCAGGACGTGCTCCTGGTCCGCCTGCTGTGCTGGGCCCGCCAGAACTTTCAGCTGGCGTGCATGTGCTGGCTGACTTGGCTTGGCAACGCTGCCAGACGCAAGGGCTGCACGTAGGCAGGCGTCGTAAAGAAGAAGAAGTGTTCAATAAACTAATGCCCAGCAGCAACTTACCATGTACAAAGCAAAGGAGATGGTGCATG
Source organism: Desmodesmus armatus (assembly GCA_007449985.2). NCBI lineage: Eukaryota > Viridiplantae > Chlorophyta > Chlorophyceae > Sphaeropleales > Scenedesmaceae > Desmodesmus > Desmodesmus armatus. The sequence goes on from VIIQ02000375.1 coordinate 20,133, forward strand.
ATTGCATGACACGTGTGGTATCAAACACCACCAAATCACTCAGCAGCTCTCTAGGGCACAGGGAAGGCGATGCAACTGCCCAAGAACTCAGGCGATGACCAGCGCTCACCAGAGTCCAGGCAGCTCCTGTGCGGCTGTTTCTGCTTCCTGCGGTTGCCTTTGTTCTGTCCTGCTGCAGCTTCAGCCCTGCTGGCTGCTTGCATTGTGATCCACAGCTGTCCAACAGCAGCTCTTCACCAACGTCCACAACACAGGCTGATTAGAAGCGGCAGCTAGGCACAAGGCATGTGCATTGCCGTTGAAACGATCTGAGTTTGATTTGAACAGCAGTCGGGCCTTCTTCGGTTGTGTCGACGTGTACTGAAGTCTGGCAGTAACTGCCGTACTGATTGATCGTCCTTTCCTTGTGCCTGACGATTATGACGTTTGAATCTGCAATGTTAGATCAAGGGTGGGCTTCAGCGGGACTGTCCGACCGTGTCGTTGATGTTATGCTTGGTGATCATGCAGGGTCTGGCAACTGTCAATGACGGAACCTACTGTTAGTGTTGTTGCCCAAAGTGATTACATCAGTCCCCAGACACCATGCAAGCTCCAATCAGGGTAAGCCGCAAATGCCAGCTAACCAGCAGTAAGACACAGACAAATTCAGCCCAGTCTCCTAGCGCGCAACCGTCCAGAAGACAAACCATCAAGCCATGATGGGGGCCAAAGGTGGTGCCCTGCTTCAGCACCTGCTTCAGGCTCTGCATACTGCTGCTGCTGCTGATGATGGTGGTGTGCTTTGTTGTGGTGGTGCTGATTGGAGTGGTGGTGGTGGTGGCCAAGGCAAGGCTGCTTGCTGGGGCGGACTTGCTCCTGCTGTGGTATGGTCATCCAGCGCCACCAAGTCCCGCCTGAATCAATCTCCTTGGCAGCTGGCTGGTCCATGAGCAGTGCTCTGTGGCGGCTGTTGAACCCCGGGACGTTGCTCAGCGCTGTGTTGGTGGCATTCTTGATGACATCTGGTGTTGCTTCCTGTATGGCGGCTGCGTTGGGCTTCACGACCTTGACAACCACCAGTGCAATGACGCCACATACCACCAGGAACAGCAGAAACATGATGCACCTGCAGCACAGCACAGGTGGCAGTGGTGATAAAAGGCAATGAACCCCTGTACCCTGCACGCAGGTGCACCAGACTGCAAGGCAGACAGCATGCCTGACCTCCTCCACACGCTGCAGTTGGCTGCTCCAACTGCTCAGTCGCTCCATTGCATGCACGTGGCGCAGTCACGGCTATGCCCCTGGTCAGCCACGTTGTCCTCAGGGGGCACTTGGCGTCCTGCTAGGGCACTTGGCGTCCGCTTCACCATGTACCCCTGTAAACATCCTGGAGTGTCTGACCAAGACTTCAGATGTGCGCGTGCCCACAACCCCAGGTCAGCACATACCTGTCTGTCATGATGCCCTTGCCAATGTCTGCAATGATCTTCGTCGCCTTCTTCATGGTGAACTCTATTTCGTTCAGGTCGTCAACAACCTTGTTCAGCTGCTGCGTCTGGTCATGTAGCGTGGCCGCCGTCTGCAATCAGGACATAAAGCAATGCGCACATTTGATTCATGTGCCGGCATGGCCGTAGAGACATGTCGCATGCCCGTGCCAGCATGTTGATGGCTTCTGGGGTGCAGACATGCATGGCTGGATTCGCTCAAAGAGTGCACTGCAACACCCAACAGCCCAGCGACATGTGCCGCTTATGTGCACATGCCTCAACTGCTCAAAAGTGTCTTTCGCTGCGCTGCTATTGCTAGCATGGTGTGCAAGCAGCCTCCCTGTTGCGCCCCTGGATCTGATTGCATGGCTGCGCCTGTAACATCAGAATGTGTCTGTGTCAGTACTGTGCACAGTAGGCAGCTGCTTTGACTTGCCTGCTGCCCAATCTGCAGGGTGTCTTCCACCAGCTTCTCTGCACGGTTGAGTGTGCCATCAATCTCCTTGACACCCTTGCGCCCCTCCTTCATCAGCTCCTGCATTGTCATGCCTGCCGGTGCAGCAGCAACAGTGCGCCATGTATGGTTGGTACCAGCAGCGCTGCTGTGGGACCTGTCTTGTATGAACACTGTACACACAGCTGTGTTCATGGCCAGCGTTACGTGGCTGTGTCCTGAGCCAGCTCCTGCAGGTGCTGTGCTGGTGCTGTGCCAGACTGCATCCTGCAGGTTGCACTACATCTTGCTGGCGGCACAGTGCCAGCATGATGCCAGCACAAAGCAAACATGCGACACGCGAATGAGTGCCGTCCGTCCCTGTCCCCTATCAGCAGAAACATGAGGACCCAGTCTTCCTCTGCTCACCATCTGTTGCAGAGCCTCCTTCCGGTGTCCCCTCCTGCCCTGCCGTGCCTGCTCCTGCAAGCAGCTCGCCCCGTCCAGCCTCCGTGCTGCTGTGCTGCTTCTTCAGGTTCACGTACTCGTTAAATTGGTTGACCAGCTTGCGCTTCCTGTCAGCCAGCTCCCTGCTGGGCATGCCATCTGTGCGTGCCTCCCGCTCGAACTCCTGGATGAGCCTGTGCCAGCAGCAAGGTTCGCTAGTTTGGCAGCTCACCTGTGCAATCAAGGCTGCATGGGGCCAAAATCAGTGATTGGTGCAAGTTCAAAGCCAGTAGGACTCTCTGTTACTCACGCCTTGGCATCCTTGAGCTTTGCTGTCACGTCCTTGAGCAGCGCCTGCGCCTTCTCTGAGTTCTTTGCCTTGTCCAGCCGCTTGAAGTCAGCCTCAAGGCCAGCAAAGACAGCTTCCAGCCTGCTCTCCTGGTCTGTCTTGCTCCAGCTCATGTTGCTGCCGCTTCAGGGCCCCTTGAAAGGAGTGAAGTTGCACAGCTGACCACCACTGGCAGCAGCTGAGCAGATGGACGACTTGCTGCCCTGCTGCCTCCAAGCCACTCATTAACGGCACAAAATCATGGTATTTGGACTTATGATGGGCCCAGGAAGGTTTAATGGCTTGGTGCTGCTGTCCTGCGTGAAGTACTGGATGGAGGTGTTGAGGGCAGCGTGGATGCGTGGATGGGCTAAAACTGTCTTTCAAAGCTGAGACGAAACGTTGATCCGTTAGATACCAAAACTCTGTGTGTTGATGTCGGTTAGTCATGAACAGTTGCAACTGAAGTGCGCCTGGATTCATACGTGGATGCCTCAAAGGGCCAGTTCAGATGCTCATGAACGTGATCAGAACCCTTGCAACGGCCCAGGCATCTCCCCAGTTTTTTTGAAATCTGGCACAGCTTGTTGGTTGGTGGTCTTTACAAGCTGTGCCATCACCATTGCATTCCTGTGAAGTTCTATCAACTCCTGCTTGGCAGCTGGCACACGCCCCAGGCATGAGGGTTACCCTGCACAACCAGCACAGCAGCGCTGTACAGCAACAACCAACGCGGCTGTTGCGGTCCAACAGACACAGCGCCAGGGCCCGCAGACCGCTGATTACTGTAGCATACAGACAGCAGCCAACTTTCCAAGCGCAGGTGTCAGCTGATCAGCGGCATCAGGGCCCAACTGTCCTGCTGCCACTGGACTTCTACGCATGCCTGGGAGTTACGCGAACCGCAGGAGGCCGAGCAGTGCGTGATGCACTTGACAGGGCGCTGCTGAAGCGGCCAGAGGGGTACTTCTCTTCAGACACAGTTGCCTTGAGAGACCTGTTGCTCAGGAACGCAGCAGAGTGCCTACTGAACTACGACAAGCGCAGAGGTGGGCGAACTTGGGAGTGCCACCCTCTGAACGGGGCTGCATGGCCAGCGTAACAGCAGTGGCAATGTGTGGATGTGGTGCATGGGTGGGGCAGCCCCTTGGTAGTTGCTGATAGCACCCCCTGCAGCTGTCGTGCTGCAGGGCGACATCCCATGCTTGCACTGACTCTGCTTGCCCCTGCATGCCTGCCTGCAGATTATGATGCTAGGTCCAGTGTGAGTGGCTATGTGGTCAGTGTGAGCGAGGACCACCTGCCTGGCGCCTTGGTCCTGCTGCAGGTGGGTTGCACTTGGTACATCTCTCTCTCCCCTCTCTCTCCTCTCCCCCCCCCCCCTCTCTCCCACATTCCTCTCTGTCCCTCTTGTACAGCTGCCAAAGTATGGCTGACAGCTGCTGCTTGGGATGTAATCATAGCTGCAGGTGTAACAGGCATGTATGTGTGTTTGCAGGAGTCGGGCTGCAACCAGCTCGTGCTAGACCTGGGCAAGCAGTGGCTGGCAGTCAACAGGCAGGACGTGCGGCGCAGGTGGGTGTGGCAACTGGTTGATCATCTCTCAGCCTGCCTTCTTGTGAAGTCACTATCTGTTGGCCTGGTCCACCTGGCTGGAGCCCAGTTGTGCTTGAGTGTACGAGGTCAACTTCTTTACTGGTGCTGTGTGGTGCATCTGTAATGTTGTACTGGTGCTGTGTGGTGCAGGGACGTGACGTCAGCCATGGCTCTGGCACACCATGCCCTGGCGGTGCAGGGTTTGCAGCAGGAAGAGGGGTGCTGTATGCTGGAGGGCTGCAGGCACCTTGAGGCAGCACTGCTGCTCATACGGCAGAGCATCCACGGCAGCGAGCATGCAGCTGTGGCAGCAGACCTGCAGAGGGAGGTCATGCAGCTGCTCAAGGTGAGTAAGCCCGGGGGAGAGGCATGTTTGGGGTGGTGTCATCAGCTGATGACACCACCCTGTGGGGTGCACAGTGCTGTCAGTGCCCCCAAGCAGCGGGATTGAGCCAGCAGCCACACCCGCAGCTTCTCCTGACGGGAAGGGATGGAGATGCCGCTGACGTTGAGGGCTGAAGATGGTATCTTATGGTATATCCATCCAGTAGGACTGACACGTTGTTGCCTGCAGTGCTACAGCTTGTCAGCCATGAGTAGGTTGCAGTCAAGTGTGGTGGCTGCTGCTGATGTCGGACTGCCTGCAGGATTACAGCCCTGACTACTGCCTGGCGCTGCTGGCGCTACCCTTGGACGACCCACAGCGCCAGAGGGGCCATGTGCTGCTGCGCAAGCTGCTGTGGGAGCTGCCAGATGACCTGTCACCCCTGGGTGCTGACAAGGACGAGTTTTTGGCAGCAGCAAGGGGTCTGCTCACGCCGCAGGAGCATGTGAGCATTTGAGGCGTGCATCATACAGGCAGCGGCCATGCAGTGCTGTCTGCCGCATAGCTTGGGCTGTCACAGCGCCTTGTCAGCAAGCACAGGCGTGCATAATGTGTTTGATTTGTGAGGAAGGCTTCCCAGCCCCAGATGCTGACAAAGATAGTTGTCTAGCAGCGGCTAGGGGTCTGCTCACCCCAGAGCAGCATGTGACCAATAGCACAGGGCGGAAAATATGCAGCTGGGCAGCCACACAGCCTTGCCTTAGCAGCGCAAGTCGCCTTTGCCACATTGCAGATGCAGACAGCATGCAAGCAGCAGACACTTGACCTACTCAGACTCCTACCAGAGGCTGAACAAGTCCTTCGAGGACAACACCTCAGGCTGGGTGTCAGCATTTGCAGCCACAGCATAACACATAGTCTGTCCGTTAGTTTGTTGTTTGTTCGTTGCGGGCCATCCGTGCTTATACTTGGGTGTTTGTGCCATGCAGCTGGACATCCACAAGTCTGCTCCCACAGGCTCCCTCAGCATTGCACAGCAGCAGCTGTTGGCAGAGGCGGCGGTGGCTGTGGCCTTCCAGCGCAGGCAGCCGATGCTGCTGCTGCAGGCAGCTGGCGCGTTCACAAAGCTAGAGCAGACGGCAGCAGCGGCACAGGTGGGTGCAGTGCATTGCGCCCACAGTAGCTCCAGTGGTTAATAACGCGCACAAGCCCCCAGCGTGTTAGGCGGTGGCAGCAGCAGCTACTTGTGTTTGCAGCAAGGTCCACCGCAGGAATGCAGCCTTGTGCTGAATCTAGCGCAAACTTATACCACCTGCTTAGTTTGCGGATTCTTGTCGATTGCAGGAGGCGGGCGTTGACATGTGTGTGGAGCATGCCTGCATTGCCCTGCTGCTGGGCAACACAGGCAAGGCGTTGCAGGAGCTTGGCTTGGCAGCACACGGGCAGCAGGAGGCAGGCAGCAACCCCACACAGCAGGCGGCACAGCAGTACGTGCTGGTGAGTGCACGTGATGTGCACCCTGCACAACGCCTGCTCATGCCCCTGGCTGTCACCCCGTCAATCAGCATCCGGCATCAGCCCTGTGCCTACCTTGACATGCCGTATTCACACCAGCTGGCTGGCCAGCATTGACTGATGTATGCCTGGAGTCGTCCAACCTGATATGTCTGATGTTGTGGGCTTGTGGTGAGTCCTGAACACATTGGCTGGCTGGCTATCAAGCCACTGCCGACTGCCTCCCTCTGGCCGGTGCTGCTGCCAACAGGCCCATTGTGCAGACAGGAGCGACCTGCTGCCCGGCATGTATGCGCTGGCTCAGTGCTGGATGCAACAGGGCATCCTGGGCTCCTTCAGACAGGGCCCAGGGGCGGTGACAGCAGACAATCAGCAGCAGCAGCAGGGGGTTGAGCTGGACCTGTCGCCCTGGTTTGACAGCCTGCTGGTCAGGCTCGTCATCTCGGTGAGTGAGGGGTGACTTGAGGATGGGCCGGTCATTTGTGGGGCGTGTGCGTGTGGGTAGAGGGACTGACGGTTACTTGAGCGCTAGGCCTTGCACTCAGAACTGCCCAGCTGGTCATCTTGGCGAGTGAGCGGCAGCTCTGTGAGGAGCCGGCCACCTATACGGGGTCTGGGTTTGTGTAGTATCACTGACAATTGGTAGAGCACCGAGCCCGGCATCCAGGCCCTTTTGATTGGGTTCTCAGCGTATCAGAAGCGCCACGCTGCTGTTTGCGTGACTGGCTGGGCAGGATGGCAGTGGATGAGGCTTGATGCACAAGTGCCACCTAGAGCTGACAACTGCATGGTCAGCATCCCAACCTCAGCGGTGCAGCTCCTGCTGTAGCGCAGACTCCATTTCAGTAAGCTGTGCGTGCTGCTGTAGGTACTTGCCCTGATAGCCAAGGTGCAGCAGTGCGTGAAAGCGGTGCTCGGCATGCCAGCAGCTGCTGCGGCCAGCCTCGTCTGGATACAGAAGCAGGCGTCAGCAGGCAGGCACGCAGGTGCCGCATCCGACCGCACAGCAAGCAGCTCCAGCGGCCGGCAAGCGCACAGTAGCAGTACCAGCGATGGTGACAGCTCCAACGCCATCAGCAGCAGCAGCGCATATTCCCACCAACAAGCCAACAGCGGCCCCAACAGGTCAACAAGCAGCGGCGCAACGACCAGCAGTAGCAGCAGCAGCAGCGCCGCCACAGGGCCAGCGTCTAGCAGGCGTGACACTACACAAAGCAGTCAGACTGCTGCATCCAGCGCCTCATCCGGCAAACACCCGGACAGTCAACGCACAGCAGCAGCAGCAGCATCCTCCTCTGCGCCCCAGCACAAGAAGCAGCAACGGCAGGAGGCGGTGCGAACGAGTGCCCCAAACAGCAGCAAAGTAACCACGCCACCACCTGCCAAGGCAGCGGCACAGCAGCGCAGTCAGATACAAGCTAGTGTCAAGGCTGGCTCCCACGCACAGCAGCAGGTGGCCCCAGCAGCGGTGCAGGTAGACAGCAGCCCTAGCTACAAGCCAGCAAGTGCCGTTGCAGCAGCAGATGAGCAGCCTTCGCTGATGGCCAGGGCTCGTGCTGCAGCAGCCAATGGTCACAAGATGACGCAGCAACCAGGCGGCTCAATGGAGGAGGAAGACCAGCCAGGTAGGGACTGGGCGGAAGCGCTAGGAGTCCGCAGATGCATTCCTCAAGTGGCCAGGAATGCCAACTGGCAGCCAGCTTGCAATTGTGTTTGTTCCATATTGTGTGTTCTGTCATTTGAGGGGGAGGGCAGTGTAGTCGCCACGCTATGTTCTTTGGCTCGCCCAAACTGGCATGTACAGCACCTGGAGTTTGAGTAGGTGCTTCTGTGCTTGTGTCCTGCCTTGTCAGGTCCCGAGCCATCCCCCCTCACGCGCAAGAGGCTGGGTGTGCAGATGTCAGTGCTGGAGGTGCAAATGTGGGACACAGCACCTGAGCCAGCAGGCTGGCAGGCAGCAGCCAGCAAGGCCGCGTCTGTGCTGCTCGTGGGTGCTGCCTTGGTGGTGGTAGTGGGAGGCATCAGGCAGAGTGGCAGCAGTGCAGCGCAATCCCAGCAGCAAGGCCCATGCCCCCTGCTGTTCGATGCACGAGGGTGATGGGTGGGGCTAACCTGCAGGTGATGCCATCTGCGAAATGCAGAGTGGGACCCTGGAGCAGCGCCAGCCAGGCCGGGCATGCATTCATGTGCTTGTCCTGCAGGTTGTAGCAAGTTGCTGCTGAGGTCTTCTCAGGTGGAGGTGTGACATGGTCGAGTGACATGGAGTCATGCTGGGCTGGCACTGAACCGCCCAGCTCCCAACGAAAGCCACAGCAAGGTCAGCATGCCAATCACTGATAGGTGAAAGTCATTTCTCGTTTCCAACCTCTCTGTTTACAGCCTGTAAAATGCGTTGTGCTTGGCAACAACTGTGTGGCAGCTTGGTCATCAAAGTCAATCTGGATCCAAGCACTCTCTACAAACTTGATCAAGTGCACGGTAATCTCATACAGCGGGATATCGCGCTCGCAAAAGTAGTTGTGGCCTGCGCCCAACGACAGCCTTGTACTGTAGCGAGCAGTAAAATCGCAGGTCGCTGTGGGGCGGGGGACATGGAGCCCCACCTTAAACGGTTTCTTGTATAAGTAGCTATCATAATATGGGGAAGTGAAAGGGGTTTCAAAACCTTGGGATGGCTGTTGCTCCGGAATAACATAACTGACAGAAAAAGGTCAGTTGTGTCCTTCTAAATATGGTGGAACGCTCGCAAGCCTTTGCAAGTACCCACTAACGACTACAGACACCTGAAACACCGTCTTCTACGCCTTATAGACCGTTTTCGACACTACATAACATCCTCTCACCCTCCACTGGTTGCTGCATTCACTGCAACACCACATCACCCCTCCCCTCAGTGAGCAGGGCCTGGTGACATGACACATGATATTGAAACAGCAGGTTGGCTTGCCCAGGAGCAGGACTCTGCAGCAACAGCAACACACCAACAGCAGCAAAACCGGGCAGAAGCAGCAGCTCACCAACAGCAGCAGCAGCAGCACAAGTTGCCCATTGTCTGCAAAGGCCTGCCCCATGGTTCTACAACAGCTCACCTCGCACCAGTAACCCCCAGTCAGTTTGTGCTGGACCACGATAGCAGTCCCTGGGGCTCATATGGCCTTGCCACATGGGCAACAGCGCAGCCTGCGCCCAGCGCACCACCTCCTGCAGCATCAGCCCCAGCACACCTCAAACTTCAGCAGCAGGCCGCAGCAACCTGGCAGGTCCCCACGACAGGCTCACCCCTGACCCGAGGAGCAGCAACTGCAAAGCTCCTGGCTGCTGCTGACAGAGCAGCACGGGCAGCAAGAGCAGCAGCAGCAGGACGCAGCGCGGTACCAGTGCAGGATGCAGCGCCAGCACCAACACCCTCAGCTCCATCAGGGACCCCAACACCACCAGGCCTGATTCCACCATCAGCACCGACATCAGCACCAGCACCAGCAGCATTCCTGCAGCACCGCAGACAGGGCCAGCACTGCCTGGACTGGCTCAGCACACAGGGTTCCCCTGAGTCACCCTGTGCTGAGGTGTCCCCACAAACCCTGGCTGTGCTGGGAGCAGACAGCAACACGCAAAAAGACAGCAACAGTCTCCTGGGTCTGTACAGTGCATGGGCATGTGACACACACACAATCCAGCAGGGTCAGCACGGGGACTGCATGCAGGATATCGACTCTCAGCAGAACGTTCAGCAGCAGCAGCAGGAGGGTCGCAGCAGCTGCCAGATCAGCCAGTGGGTGCCGCCAGACCAGCACACAGACTTCATGCAGGAGATTGAGGGTTACCTGCTTCAGGTGCAGCAACACAGGCAGCAGCAGCAGCAGCAACCCAACTCCAGCACGCCTTCAGCAGTAGGGGCAGCAGGAGGAGGCTGTGTTGGCCATGCAGCGCAGGAAGCTGCAGGCACCAACAGCAACCATGCAGCAGCAGCAGCTGCTGCAGCAGCAGCCCAACAGCCACAGGTCCTGCAGGTTCTTGACACCAGCGCTGAGCAGAGCCACACTGTCTGCCGGCTGTTTGAGGGGGATGATACAGCAGCACTGCTGGCAGCAGGCGGGGGTGAGTTGCCCAGTGGTGTAGCCCTTGCTGCTGCACTGCACGCAGCCTGGTCATACCAGGATATGGAATTTGAATGTGCAGATGATACAGCAGCAGCAGATGGGGGTGAGGTGCCCAGTGGCGTAGCCCTTGCTGCTGCCCTACACGCAGCCTGGTCATACCAGGATATGGAAGTCGACTGTGCAGATGGTGCAGATGGTGCAGCAGCAGGTGCCCTGCAGCAGGCGCAAGCACAGCAGCAGCAGCACCCAGACCTATGGCAGCAACAGCAGCAGCAGTCCCAGTGCTCACCAGCGGGCATGTGTGCGGCGGCCACAGCAGGAGCGCCCTGCGCATGGGAGGCAGTGCCGGGTTCAGCCGCAGCTGCAGGGTATGGCAGCAGCAGCCGAGATGCACATGGCGAGGGTGCCCAACTGCACACCAGCTTGGCAGTGCAGCAGCCAGAGCAGCAGCAGAAGAAGAAGGCACCCCAGCGACGCAGTCGGCTTGCCACTGCCAGCAGTGCGGGTGCAGGAGCCAGTGGCAGAAGTGCAACCAAGAAGAAGTCCGCAGCAGGCAGCAGTCAGGCCACACCAAAGGCCCCAAAGGCGAAGCCACAAACCCGCAGTCGCACCCCCAAGAAGGGCGCAGCAGCAGCAGCGACTCCTGCGGCAGCAGCAGCTGCGCCTGGAAGCCCAGTGTGCGGAGCAGCAGCGGCAGCATGTGAGCCTGGCAGCAGCGGTGGCCGCCCCCAACGCAAGGCAGCAAAGCTTGGCCTGGAGAAAATGCAGCGGGTCATCAGAGGGCAGCCGCAGGAAGAGTACTGGCAGCAATGGCCAGAGGCTACAGCATCACGCAAGCTGCCCAAGAACCGCACAGCCAGCAGCCCCTATGAGCAGCACTCCAGCCAGCCACAGCAGCTGCAGCCACAGCCACACGTCTATCTGTGTCAGCCCCTGTGGGTGGGCAGTGCAGCAGCGGGAAGCGTGCAGGGACAGTTGGACGCTGCGGCAGCAGGATCAGGGGGTGCTGCTGCTGTGCTGGGTCAGCAGGCAGAGCTGCAGCCAGCAGGGTGGAAACACTGGCAGGAAGCAGGCAGCAACAGCCAGGAAGCAGCAACACCAGGGGCAACGCCTTCCAGGGAGGAGTCTGCTGTCAGCATGCCTTTCCTGCACCTTGAGCGCTGCAGCACGCCTGTTGCCAACAACAGCGTGGGTGAGGCAGCAGCTGCAGGTGCGGCTGCTGCCAGCAGTGCACAGGGTGTGTCTTTAGGGGCGTGCTTGTTGGGCATGCAGGACATCCTCTGCACCCCTGCTGCAGCGGCAGCAGTAGCCATGGCTGCTGATCGGGCTCTGCACGCCTACAGTGAGTGCAGTGGGGCGCTTGATGCAGTGGCTTACCAGACACAGCCGCTCAGCCCCACAGCTGTGCCCATGGCATTCCTGCAGCCTGGCAGCGCTGGAACCAGCAGTGGCCCACCACACAGCACCTCGCCCTCAGCACAAGCAGCTGGTGCTCCGTCAGCAGACCCTGCCAGCAATGGCCACAGTGGGGCGTTTGACGCAGTGGATTACCACACACAGCCGCTAGGCAACGCAGCTGAGCCCGCGGCCGTTTTGAACCGCCTTCGGTGCTGGAGGCGGTTCAGGGAGGCCGCAGGCGCAGCTGGTAGCGATCGTGGCAGTACTGGAGCCAACAGCAGCCCCACACACAACACGGCTTTCCCAGCACAAGCAGCAGCAACAGCAGCTGGTGCTGCGTCAGCAGTTCCCGCCAGTACACTGTGGGCTGCAGACCCCGCAGCTGCTCCCAGCACAAGCAGCTGGTGGTCAGACCCACAGGGTGCCGGCAGCAGCGCTGCAGCGGCGCAGGCAGGCAACAGAGCTATTGCGCGTGTGGTCACAACATCAGCCTGTCCTGCCAGCAGGCTTGATGTGGCACAGCCGCTGCAGTCACCCATCCCAATGCCAGCAGCAGCAGCGGCAGAGGTGGGCTCAGCTATGACAGGGCTTCCAGCTTGGCATAGTGGCGATGTACAGTACCAGGCAGCAGCTGGTGCTACCAGCAGTGCAGCAGCAGCAGCAGCAGTAGCCACCTTCACACCTGTGTCACCTGCTGCGATCAGGCGCTGTGCTGGGCGGCACAGTTTAGGCAGTAGTGACAGCGCCGGGAGTATCGACACAGCCCTGCGGCTGCCTGCTTCACCATCACCATCGGCAGCAGCAGTGGCAGGTCTGGCAGCAATGGATGCGGCTGTTGGTCCCGCAGTGCAGCCAGAGCAGCAGGCGACAGTAGCAGCAGCGGCAGCGGGAGCTCGGGTTCACAGCAAACTGAGGCTGTCACTCAAGGGGCGCCAACCTGTGGGCTCCGACGCTGTGCCTGGCGCAAGCGCGGTCTATGCATCAGGTAGGTTGCTGTTGCTGATGAAGCCATGGTGTACTGCTTGTAGAGCTGCAGTGAACACGTGCGCAAGCAGCCCCTGGAAGATCAGGCTTCAAGGCACGGTGGTTGTGGGTTGTCGACAACAGCACAACCACTCAGTCAGTTGTGCTGACTGTGAAGGCTACCTTCGTCAACAACGGAAACAGGGCCGCTGCCCTGCCTAAGGCTGGGCTGCCATGCTGTGGCATGCCACAGTGTGTCCCCCGCCTTCACCCCCGTCACGGATTCTCACACAACCAGCTGCTGTCGTGTGCTGCCGCAGAGTCGGACCGATGGACCAAAGGCATGAAGGCCCTGCAAGCGCGCTGCACCACACCCCTGCGCCGATGATGGGATGCTGGCAAACACATCAAAGCTCCGCTGACCTGCATCCCTTCCAGACTGTACATCGGTTCAAAGTGAACACCAGCTGGCTGGTTGCGTCCATCAAGCCAGCCTGTCCTCCTGGCGCTGCCAGTTTTTTTGTTGTGCTGCAACAGTTGGAGCAGACCGGGCCACCAACTTGTACCTCTGTTGGGTTGCTGTACTGCTAGTACACCCATAGTATGGTGTACCAATCTGGCAACAGCAGCATACAATGCTTGCTGGCAGCATGTTGGCTGCCGCTAGCTGAAGGGCCTGTGCTTGTTGTCTTTGGGATGCAACTTTCAGAGACTCCTACATGCCAGAATGGGCTGATACACTGTATCACCCGGGGTGGGGCCATAGGTGGTGTGGTCTGCTGTGCCCTGCCCTGCCAGCACACGTGGCACATTGCGCTTTTCCAACACATGCGTGTGGATGATTTGGACACAGTTTGTTTGAAAGTGTTGCACCAATTCCTGTTGGCCTGATTGAATTTGTCTCCTGTTGGCCTGATTGAATCTGTCTGCTGTTGGCCTGATTGAGTCTGTTGCTGGACTCACCTTCCTGTACCCCTTGATCAGTGTTGTATGATCACGACAGCAGAGTTGATTGACGAATCGACAGTTGTGGATGTGAGTACATGTAACCTGTAACACATTTGGCTGGGTCCCTTCATTACCTGTATGATTGCAGCTGTCATGGAGACCGCTAAAAGGTTTGCCATGACAGCCGGGCTTTTGCCTCCACTGTCAAGCCCCAGATAGGAAAGCAATGCCTGCATCTTCACAAGCTGTGTTGCAAGCAATCATGGATTGGGCTATTTTCAAGTAACCACAGGGACAGCAATATTGTGCTCAAGCCGCACCAACACAACAACAACATCCCGAGGTGCTGCCGGCCTGACTGTCCGAGCCTCTGGGAACACACTGACTCCACCCCGGAAACACACTGCATCACTTGACATCCAACAGCTCCACCTGCAGGCAGTGACCCCAAACACAAAGTATTTGTCATCATATGCCCACAGCATACCACAGCAAACAACCCATGTACACAGCTGTTGTTATATTGGTTACAACTTGGCGACATCCAGCACAGACAGTGTGACAGATCTGTCACTTGCCGGCACAACAACAGGAGAGTGAGCACGAGAGTGCGCCATGCCTGTAGTAGTGGGGTATGTTCTGCCACCAGACATGCATCACTTGGCAGGAACATCGCAATGGTTTAGGTCATGCACAAGGGCCACAAAGCGGCTGATGCGGCGTAAATGGTGAAGTTGTGCTGTGATAAGGCTGGTGTGATGCTATCGCGGCTGCACTCACGTCAAACTCCAGCCATGAGTTGGCAGGGATAGGGCCCGTCTTCTGCGCTCCATAGCCCATCTGCAAGCGCACCGCCACAAGCAGGAACAGTCAGAACGGCAGCTCACAACGGGCAGGCAAGCACAGGTCCCCACACTAGATATGCTGGGAAGTGCACATGCTGTGAGGCGCCAATATTCTGGGAGGTGCACATGGTTAGGGGCCATGATTTGATGATGATAACTGCCCGGAGGCTGCCAAAGAGTCATGTTGACACAGTACCCAATGACCCACCACAGTGTCTGTAACGTTGCGGCACACTAGCATGCTGAAGTTACTTGGCAGGATTCACCAAGCAGCAGTAGGCCTGGTGTCACGCCAGTTGACTGCCATGTCAGCTCACCTGAGGAGGGATGACCAGCTTGCGCTTGTCACCCACACGCATGCCCTGGGAGCACAGACAACACCAGGCAACGGCAAGGCTGAAAGGTCCAGACACGCCTCGACACCTTTACTAGTGTTGAACCAGGACGCAATCTACTAGTGGATCAACTTTCACAGCCTTGGTGGGACTCTTGCTGCACACCACACGCTCATATGTCACATAATGAATGGCCTGGACAGTGGGAGTCAACAAACCAGCTGAGTGAATACTACTAGCCAACTTGGTGCACTGCGTCTGCTGTTTGCAATGCAACTGACAAGTCAAATGACACCAGCTGCTGGCTGACAGCAGCACCGCTCACCTCCACACCACGGTCCCAGCCCTTGATCACTTCACCAACACCTGGACACCACAAATCAAGACAGGGAGGCATTCACAGCACAGCGCGGCGTGGCACGGCAGCTCATCACAATGCCAAGGATTCGTCTGACTCTGAGCTGCACCCACCCACAGATGGAGTAGTCAACAGCAAGTTGGCCAGAACGTCTCAAAGCGCCGTGCTGAACATAACCTGTGTTGGGTGCTCGCTCCCAGATAAGCCTCATGCGACATGCCGCTCGCTGAATGACTGCTTGCCACCACACATCATCATGACTGCTCATACTGCAGACTGAACCAGGGGGGTGGCTGCACTGCATTCAGTGTGTGGAAGTCAAGCAAGCTGCCCCTTGCAGTCCAAACCAAAGCTAGTTGACTTACCCAGCCTGAATGCAAAGGGCTTCTTGTCGGTCTTGTCAAAAATCTTGCCGTTGGACTTCAGGCGGCCCACATACCTACCGCCACACAGCACAGCAGCAGCAGCAGCATAGATCATGCACAGTGATTTGTGTGGCTGATGCAACCACACAGCTTTGAGGCACCGGCCCCTAATTTTGCTGCCACAGCTGCTTCTGCCAGCCTTTACATGAGGTAATGCCTACAAGACCACATCAGGCACTGCCAGCAGGCCTTGCTGTGCTGTGCTCAGCTCAGCAGTTACAAGATTGCAGGGCTAGAGCTGCTGCTGTCAGCCACCCGCCCACACACCAGCATCAGGACACCCATCCTTGGATGGTTGATGCATTGGCTGGATGCACTCCCTGTGTCTACACACCCCAAAGAGACACAAACAAACCCAAAGGGACACAAACAAACACCTTTCAGAACCAGACTCGGACCAACAAACACACTGCAACCCATGCCTTGTACCCCCACCCCCACCTGACTTTGACTCTCTTGCCACCCTTTGCCAACTTGCCGTGGGGGTCACCCATCTTGCTGTTGTGGATCTCAAAGCATGAGCACCAGCCCAAGATTACAGCAGGCATTGCCATCAAGCCTTGCTGTGCTGTGCTGTGCTCAGCCAACTACACAACACACCAGTACCAAACTCACCCCAGGTAACCAAATCATAAAACCTGGCCGAGACCACAACAATCCTGCATCAGACACTAAACCCACCCTCTCTGGCACCATTCCGTCCGCACCTGACTTTGACTGTCTTGCCGCCCTTTGCCAGCTTGCCGTAAGGGTCACCCATCTTGCTGTTGTGGATCTCAAATCCGTTCTCAAACACACGCACATTCTTCTTCCCTGTAGACACAGGCTGGGCTGCGGGGCTGC
Source organism: Desmodesmus armatus (assembly GCA_007449985.2). Classification (NCBI taxonomy): domain Eukaryota; kingdom Viridiplantae; phylum Chlorophyta; class Chlorophyceae; order Sphaeropleales; family Scenedesmaceae; genus Desmodesmus; species Desmodesmus armatus. The sequence continues at coordinate 36,467 of VIIQ02000375.1, forward strand.
CCGCTGCTGCAGGACACCATGAAAGGAAACACAGCAGCAGCTGCCATTCAGCTTCATTCCATGCTGTGTTGCGCACCACCACTGTTGTTCTGTGCCTGATCAGAGCGTGTTTGAACCGCCCTTTAAACACATCACTACAAGGAAGAGGGCAATGCAACAGCTCTGCATGCATGCAAGCTTGTGAGGCATGTACTCAAATGCAAGGCAGGGGCGGGACACATGTATCCTGCAGGGGCAGGACAGAGGTCCAGCATTGGACCTAGTGCTGCCGCAACAGACCATGACCTGAGGCACACTTGCATGCACGATACGTCTGCGCACCAGCTATCTAGCGAGATAATGCTGGGGGTTACAACCCACCTGTCTTGCTGACAGGCGTCTGCTGCTCCTGCTTCTGCTGCTGCTTGGTAGCTGGTGTCTTCTGCTGCTGCTGCTGCTGCTTGTCTGCAGGTGTCTTTTGCTGCTGCTGCTGCTTGGCCTGCTCCTTGGCTGCTGCTTTCTGTTGCTGCTGCTGCTGCTTGGGTCCTGCTGCTGCCACTGCCTGCTTCTTTGCTGCTGCTGCTCCGTCTGCCTCTGGTGTTGCCAGGGCTGCTGCTGCTGCCTTGCGCTTCTTGGCATCCTGCACAGTTCAGGAACACACGACACCAGGTCGACAACGAGCAAGCAGCACTTGAACGAGCATTGCTCGGCCCACTTGCACTATCGCCTGCTGACGTCCCAAGAGACCCAAGCTACACCCAGCATCAAGGTGCTGCTGTGGTGCGCTGCGCTGCGTTATGCTGTGCTGTGCTGTGCTGTGCGGCACCAAGTTGTCCAGCACAATGTCACAGTCAGCCACAGCAGGATGAGCGGTGCTGTGGGCAAACACCAGAACCGAACCAGCCAGCCATGGGTGTTGTGTGCCCCCACAAGCCCCTGGCTGCTTCACAAATTGATCAGGAGAGTGCAAAGGGTATTGCAAGGAGGGAGGGAGGGAGGGAGGGGCAGAGGTTGGGAGGGCAAGAGGGAGGGCGGAAGGGCGGGGAGGAGGGAGGCGGGCAGGGAGGCAGGGAGGGAGGGATGGAGCAGGCCAGAGGAGCACGCCAGAGGAGGAGGTAGAGAGGTCTAGACGGGGGTTGAGAGAGAGCAGCGAGGGAGGGCAGAGGGCAGTGCTCACCTTAGAGGGGTCCCCGTTGGCCATGCCACCCTTGGCTGCTGCTGCCTTAGCATTCTGCAACAGGAGGCAGCGCGTGGGGCAGCATGGGTGAGTTAGACACCAGCAATGCTTGGCCCATGGGGCGGTGTAAGGCAGGGCATCACCACTCACACAAAATCAGCGCCCCAGACCAGGTGCTGCCAAGTCCATGAGGCAAGGGCAGGGGACAAGGTCCCCAATATGCACTGAAACATCCGTGAGAGCATCACTGCTGACAGCTGGCCAACTCAACCTACAGGAGGAAGTGCGTTGCTGTCTAGCTTGTACAAGGCCAAATGGCTTGGCCTGTGTCCCTCCATGACCACCCATACCCCCCCCTCTTACCTCCTGTTCCGCGATGTCCTCAATGATGACACTGGCCCCCATGTGACCCTCACCTGACTATCCCCCCCAGCAGCAATACACCCTACCGTGGGCCTCAATCAGCCCACTGCCACCCTCTTACCTCCTGTTCCGTGATGTCCTCAATGATGACACTGGGCTCCCCGTGGCCTCCCATGAGGTCACCTGAGTCATCTGACTCAAACTCATCACTCTCACCCTCACTGTCATCATCTGTGGGGTGCAGGTAGCAGATGTTGCAGCAGCAGGAGTGAGTCAAGGGGACAGCAACACAGCAACACACGTGGAACTGCCTTGACAATTTCACTACAATGCCGCCGATTTTACAGGGGCCACAGGAAGCCTCAAAGGGTGTCCTGCCACCTGCCAACGCCGCCCCCTCGCACCTGACTCTCCCTCCTCTGAGTCATCATCATCATCACTGCTGCCTGCCATCTGGGGGTGCCCCTTAAGCCCCATCAGGTCCAAGGGGTGACCGGGCTGCAGGAAATACACGATGCATGCACAGACATAGACATGTACGCAGCAGCAGCAAGCAGGGTACAAGGGGGGTGAGGCGTGGCATGTGCTGATCTGCAGTTGGGCACAGCGGGCTGAGAAAGCTGGCATGAGATGGAGACTTGCGCTGCTGCTGTGTGTGCTTTCTGTGCATGGCTGATAAAATGCCGCATTGTGCAGGCCTGAAGCTTGAGGCTTGGCCTCCCCCTCGTGTTTTGTCTGGTCAGCCAGTGCACAGCCCACCCTCTAGCCTGCTGCATGTGTGTCAAGGGCGGGAAAAGGATCTCAACCCATGGGGTGCTGGCCAGCATGTGATGCTGTGATATCTTTGATGCGTCACTAGGAGCTGACCACGTTGCTAGATCTTGAGTGATCTGTTCTTTCAGTGACCAGTGCTCAAAAGCACGTTGATTATGTATGACGTAATGTGGCTCACCACTCCATACTCCTCGTCTTCCTCCTCGTCCTCTTCACCATCCGGTCCATACTCTGGGCTATAGTAGCCGGTGATGTGCACAGGCACGCTGCCCTGGATGCTCAGCTCTGCATACTCAGTCATGAACTGATCCAGCAGCACAGTGTCCTGGGATCCCGCGCAAAGCGTGCACAGCACCACTGGCTGCTCCTTGGCACCACCCAGCTTGACCAGCACAGAGGCGCGGGTACCGGCCTTGACATCTGCTGCTAGTGATGCTTGGGATAGGTGCAGTGCGAAGCCGTCCTGGTGGGGAACCAGGGGTTGGCTCTTTTTGCCAGGTTGGACGACTGTGCCGAAGAACATGGGGCTGCTGCTGTCGGCTGCTGTGAGGTGACTGCTGCTGCCTGGTGATGTCTGCTGTGACTGCTGCTGCCGGCTGGTGATGTCTTTACTCTGGCTGCAGAGCACAGACTCTTTGCATCGATATATCAGTGGAGTGCGCCGTGCATCGCTTTATAAAGCCCAACCAGGACCCAGGCCGATCAACACGTAATGGATAGTCAACCGTGTCGAAGCCGAAGTCTGAGGGCAAGACTCTTGAAGAGGGAGTCAGAATGCATTCATGAAGCCGCTTGACAGTCTCGATTTCGTCAGCTGGTAGATAAACAGGTGCCAGTAGTTCCGGCTGATCTCGGAGTGCAACTGATCTACTGTAGAAGAAGGAACACGTTGCTACAGGTCCTATGAGCTAGACTTGCACAAAATGGCAGAAGCGAAGGTTGATCCAGCTGTGGTAGATCCAGAAAATGCAAGGAAAAAGGTCTGGGTTGTCAGGGTGAGTGCTGCGCGCAAGGTCAGCAGCATGCAGCACAGACAGCAGGACGGCTTGCCAGATGCCTCACCAGCACTGTGCCTGTGCAGGTACCCCCGTACGTAGCGAAGCAGTGGAGGGAAGCTCTAGCATCAGCAGAAAAGCTGGAGGATGGGGCGGATGGGGCCAATAGGGCAGACGAGGCCAGGAAGGAGAACCTGCTTGGCCAGCTGACACTAGAGGAGGTGTGCGCTGTGCTGATACACACTTGCACACTGCTGCCTGGGTTGTGTCTTGCTTGCAATCATACGTTCCTGCAATTTGATTTTTGGGACAATACGACTGTTCCTGCCTGTGACCGCAGGGCAACCCCACAATGTTGCGGGTGCAAGGTGGGTGAGGGGCCATGGCTAGTCTTTGAAGTGCAGCTTGACAAACCTTTGCTACAAGCACCAGCAATAACGCATTTGATTCACAGCAGCAGGACCTGCCTTTCACGTATGGAGCAGCACATAAGCGGTCTCCTGCTGGACTTTGGACGGCTCAGCACGGTATGAATGCAGCACACACGTTTGAACGCAGGTCTGTTGGTGTGCTGCAGGGCCACATGGGGAGGAGGTGCTGTATATGAACCCCAACAGAGACACGGCTGATGCAACTGTGCTGTCCTATGGGGTGGCGGAAACTGGTGCCATTGTTGACGCCAGTAAGTACTGCAAAGTTTGACGGCCGCAGTCTCAGCACACCCATGCAGATGACATGCCCAGCAGCAGCAGCAGCCAGCCTCTGCTAGGGGCTCTGTTGTGGCAGCCACAGCATGCTGTTGAGTGTCATCATTCCTGCAGCTCCTTGCATGCAGGGCGCAGCTCACAAGGCAGCAACCGCACTTTAGGGAGGGTGGCTGTGCGGCACAGCAGGAATGCTCATTGGGAACGACTTTCATTCCACAGCACAACCTTCCTTGACGAACTGTACTGACCTGCAGAGGTTGAAGGCATTGCGTTCAAGCGGTTTGATGCAGCACCTGTCAAGCTGTCGGAGGGCGCGCGCACCGTGAGTGCCAAGCACAGGGCTGTTGTGCTGGACAGGCGTGCCGCACACTGCGTGTAGCTGTTGCCTGCATTCGTGTACGGGTGGCTTGGCTTGCATGCGTGAGCCATCCTGCTGCCGGTAGGTCATGGCATTGCAAAGGTGCCTCCGTCCCATCCTGCGCTCTACCTTCAATGCCTGCACTCTTGCGCAGTAGTGAGTTACAGTGCGGATGAAAGGGTGGGGCCCCTTCTTGTCAGTCTTCACGTCTTGCAAACTGTACCAGCCTGTGTGCAAGTGGTGTTGCTCACGATGTTGTGTTGCTGTCTTGCTGCAGCCTGGCAGCCTCACCGCAGAGCAGCAACGCCAGCAGTCATCAGCAGCAGGACAGGTGAGGCTTGCCTAGCAGACATCAGCACAATACTAATGATGCTCATTCAGCAGTTGCATGCCCGGCCCCTTGCCGGCCACAAGGGCTGTGAACATGCCGCATGCGGTATCATGCAGGGCATGCTATACGTGGCTGTGTCTTGTGTATTGTCTGGTGTAGCTGCGGATGCAGCCTGTGTGGCGCGCACTTGCCAATCATACTTTGCGTGCTGAGTGTGTGGTCTGCTGGCTGGCATGGTTTTGTGCTTGGTGCTGGCTGTGCAGGTGGACTCAGACTACCTGAAGCAGACGCGTGCGCGGCTTGCGGCTGCTGCCAAGCCCGTTCAGAAGCGCAAGGTTGCTATGCTGGAGGACGACCATGAGATAAACCAGCTGGCAGGAGGCACCAAGGACCTGCCGCTGTACGTCAAGAACAGACAGGTGAGGGTCTGATGGTTGTTTCGGTGTGGTGCGGTGCGGTGCGGTGTGGTGTGGCGTGGCGTGGCGTGGGGTGGGTGTGGTGTGGTGTCGTGTGGTGTGGTGTGGTGTGGTGTGGTGTGGGGCAGGAGGCACCAAGGACCTGCCGCTGTACGTCAAGAACAGACAGGTGAGGGTCTGATGGTTGTTTCGGTGTGGTGCGGTGCGGTGCGGTGTGGTGTGGCGTGGCGTGGCGTGGGGTGGGTGTGGTGTGGTGTGGTGTGGGGCAGGAGGCACCAAGGACCTGCCGCTGTACGTCAAGAACAGACAGGTGAGGGTCTGATGGTTGTTTCGGTGTGGTGCGGTGCGGTGCGGTGTGGTGTGGCGTGGCGTGGGGTGGGTGTGGTGTGGTGTGGTGTGGTGTGGTGTGGTGTGGTGTGGGGCAGGAGGCACCAAGGACCTGCCGCTGTACGTCAAGAACAGACAGGTGAGGGTCTGATGGTTGTTTCGGTGTGGTGCGGTGCGGTGCGGTGCGGTGTGGTGTGGCGTGGCGTGGCGTGGGGTGGGTGTGGTGTGGTGTGGTGTGGTGTGGGGCAGGAGGCACCAAGGACCTGCCGCTGTACGTCAAGAACAGACAGGTGAGGGTCTGATGGTTGTTTCGGTGTGGTGTGGTGCGGTGCGGTGCGGTGTGGTGTGGCGTGGCGTGGCGTGGGGTGGGTGTGGTGTGGTGTGGTGTGGTGTGGTGTGGCGTGGTGTGGCGTGGCGTGGCGTGGGGTGGGTGTGGTGTGGTGTGGGGCAGGAGGCACCAAGGACCTGCCGCTGTACGTCAAGAACAGACAGGTGAGGGTCTGATGGTTGTTTCGGTGTGGTGCGGTGCGGTGCGGTGCGGTGTGGTATGGCGTGGCGTGGCGTGGCGTGGGGTGGGTGTGGTGTGGTGTGGTGTGGGGCAGGAGGCACCAAGGACCTGCCGCTGTACGTCAAGAACAGACAGGTGAGGGTCTGATGGTTGTTTTGGTGTGGTGCGGTGCGGTGCGGTGTGGTGTGGCGTGGCGTGGCGTGGGGTGGGTGTGGTGTGGTGTGGTGTGGGGCAGGAGGCACCAAGGACCTGCCGCTGTACGTCAAGAACAGACAGGTGAGGGTCTGATGGTTGTTTCGGTGTGGTGCGGTGCGGTGCGGTGTGGTGTGGCGTGGCGTGGGGTGGGTGTGGTGTGGTGTGGTGTGGTGTGGTGTGGTGTGGTGTGGGGCAGGAGGCACCAAGGACCTGCCGCTGTACGTCAAGAACAGACAGGTGAGGGTCTGATGGTTGTTTCGGTGTGGTGCGGTGCGGTGCGGTGCGGTGTGGTGTGGCGTGGCGTGGCGTGGGGTGGGTGTGGTGTGGTGTGGTGTGGTGTGGGGCAGGAGGCACCAAGGACCTGCCGCTGTACGTCAAGAACAGACAGGTGAGGGTCTGATGGTTGTTTCGGTGTGGTGTGGTGCGGTGCGGTGCGGTGTGGTGTGGCGTGGCGTGGCGTGGGGTGGGTGTGGTGTGGTGTGGTGTGGTGTGGTGTGGCGTGGTGTGGCGTGGCGTGGCGTGGGGTGGGTGTGGTGTGGTGTGGGGCAGGAGGCACCAAGGACCTGCCGCTGTACGTCAAGAACAGACAGGTGAGGGTCTGATGGTTGTTTCGGTGTGGTGCGGTGCGGTGCGGTGCGGTGTGGTATGGCGTGGCGTGGCGTGGCGTGGGGTGGGTGTGGTGTGGTGTGGTGTGGGGCAGGAGGCACCAAGGACCTGCCGCTGTACGTCAAGAACAGACAGGTGAGGGTCTGATGGTTGTTTCGGTGTGGTGCGGTGCGGTGCGGTGTGGTGTGGCGTGGCGTGGCGTGGGGTGGGTGTGGTGTGGTGTGGTGTGGGCAGGAGGCACCAAGGACCTGCCGCTGTACGTCAAGAACAGACAGGTGAGGGTCTGGGCCGTTTCGGTGTGGTGTGGTGTGGTGTGGTGTGGTGTGGAGTATCTGCGGTGTGAGGGTCATGTGGAGATCGGTGGAGCGGAGGGCCTTCCTCCAGGTGCTGCCAGCTGCAGCGCGGCCAGGGCCTGAGCTCTGCAAAGCAACACACGCAAAGCTCAATTGCAGGGTAAGAGGGTTTAGTGTTAGTGTCTGCTCGTGCGGATGTTGCTAGGCAGCCTTTCATGTAGTGCGCAAATTGGGCGGCCGGAGTCGTCAGGTGGCGACATGCTTGCAGCTGTCCTGTGCCTTCACTCTTCAATTTGTTGTGGTTGCTGGGTGTGTCTTCACAGAAGAAGAAGGCGCAGGCTGCCACCACTGGCATCAAGCGTGTGAAGATGACAAAGGATGAGCTGGAGAGCGAGCTGTTCAACCTGTTTGCCATGCAGCAGTACTGGCACTTTACACAGCTGCAGGTGGGGTCGAAGCAGGTTGAAACAGACAGCTCTGACAGCCTCTGCTGGTCTTGTTGTGGTCAAGCGTGACGCCAGTAAGAAGTGGCACACACGTTTTCCTGCCAGCAGCGGGGTCGATGTTGCATGTGAACAAACAGCATGCTGAAGCATCAGTGTTGGCAGCAATCTGCAGCAGTGCAGCACTCGTGGACTTGGCAGGTCACGCATGGCTTGTGTCTTGACTGGATGTGCTGCTGGCTGCTGCAGAAAACGCTGGACCAGCCGGTTGCCACTATCAAGGAGGTGCTGGCGACACTGGCTGACCAGTGCAAGGCTGGGCCCAACAAGGACCTGTGGGGGCTCAAGGCACACTTCAAAAGCGCAACGGTGCAGCAGCGACAGGCGGCAGCAGCAGCAGCAGCTGGTGGTGGTGGTGGCTGAGGCATCCAGCCAAACAGGCCAGCATGAACAATCGGTCGTGCATTGATGCTGCATGTCTGCAAACCTTCCAGCGTAATTGCTGGCATGTGGTGCTGCCAGCCTCACTTATCGTCATCCCCTACTGTTCATATCGTTTGTGCACTTCTGTACAAAAGGCATGTCAGGGACCCTGTACCTGCTCTGTACCTTCTGCCCCACATGACGCCTGCGTGTGCCAGGATCGTTACCCTTGTAACGTTTGATGAGAATCTCACGAATGGGGTTGCCAAGCAGGACCAACCCTGTTCACTGAACCCTGTTCACAACCGAAAAGCGCGGGCATATCACAACGGTCGCTCATCGAGGCTGAGCTTGGTGACCCTCTTGTTTATGTTGATGTTTACATATGAGGTTTGTCTGACTGTCTGTTCCGATCTGTTCGTCTGCATCAATCGTCATGGAGACACTTGAGCATGAACTGCACAGATGTCTTGCGCTGGTGTTGAGGAACAAGCCTAAGGAGCCCCTGCTGCATCTGATGTCGCAGTAAGTTGTCAGACAGCATCAAGGCATCTTGTAGGTCGTCAGCAACGCACAGACCTGCTGACACAATGCAGTGTTCATCTGCTGCAGCTTTCGCGAGAGGGGGGCCCTGCCAGGCACCAGTCCAGTCAGCAGTGCATACAGGATCATGCTATTGTCACCAGCAAACACTCATAACTGTGATGCGAATATTGCAGAGGCATGGCAAACTGCAGGTGCGCACTGGTATCCCTTTGGATTTCTGCCTGCTGCCTGGCCTGTGTGCAAGGGACTCCATCACTGTACCTGCGAAGCAGGTCTGGTAGGCTCAGCATCCACTACTTTGCATGTACAGCAGCATCCTGATTCACTGACTGTGCCGCTGAACCAAGCTGCTTACGGCTTCACACATGCAGCTCCCTCTTCTCTATGACTGCTGGTTGAGCTCACCCCGGTTGAAGTTGAGGGGGTTGGCAGTGCCATGGTTGTGCGCACAGACAGGGTGCCTTGCCATGAATGTCTTGTGCTGCTTATGCAGGTGCCAGCAGTGGCGGCCATGTTTCAGCAGAGGCATTCCTGCAGCTGCTCAGCATGCTGGTAGCGGCACTTCCAGAGGAGCTGAGGGAGCAAGTGCTGGACCTGCTGGTGCCCATCGCGCAGCTGTCACCTGACTATGCTACCTTTAGGGCAGCAACCAAGTCTTGCATGCTGCTGGAGCAGCTGTCCACACATGACCCAGACAGGGTGAGCTGTCAAGTTGCAAAGGGGTTGGCTTACAAGGAGCGGTGCTGCCATGGGTATGCCATGTCTTCTGAACCAGAGCACGCATGTCAAATTGAATTCCTGCCTAGTGTCCGTGCGACATGCGCCAGCAACTACGCAACATGCAAATGGCTTCCGCCGTTACACAGCACCAAAAATCAAGTGTGGGCTTTCACAACAGGGTTCCCATCAACCCTCTTTCCCATGGACCTTGGGCAAAAAGTTCACTGGCTGGGTGCTGACTATGCTGAACAATCAAACAAAAAACCTGTGCTGTGCTGTCTGCACTGTCTGTTTGGCAGAGCCCTTCAGACCAGTCCTTTGCTGAGGCAGAAGCCAGGAAGCTGCTGACACACCTGCTGCTCCAGAGACACTGGTGGGTGTGCAGTAACGCACCAGCAGCTGGCCAACAGTGGGTCACGGACCCCGGTCATATTGTGCTCAGAAGGTCGCCAGCGCAGCCAGTCAGCACAGCAGCTGCAACCAAGCTCTGGCTGACATGTGGCTGCTGTGGAGCTCCCAGACCCAGCACAGAGGTAACAGAAGCACATGGCAGCAGACACATTGAGCAGTACAAGCAGAAAATCTGGTTCAGATGAGAAGCGAGTGGCTGGTACACACCCTGCAGCACTTCAATCCGGAGACCGGCCTGCATGTGCTTTGCTACCCACCTAATGGTTGCATGCCGCAGGTTCCTGGCTCTGCAGCCATTACAGGATGTCAACCATGGAGTGGCTTGCCTGTCAGCTACAGCAGCAGCCACAGCTGCAGCGCAAGAGCAGCACACAGCAGAGGAGCAGGCAATGCAACTGGTCCTGCTGGCACTGGCAGCTGCACACAGCAGAGACGATGGGTGATGCTGAGTTGTGATGCTTGGCTTTGGTAAATGCTGGACGTGCTGTTGCACTACACCACCGTGGCAGTAGTCTGCGGTGTGCAGGCCTGATAACCAACCACCACCACCATCATCATGCGTGTTGACTTCAGCGGCTGATGTTTGCCACCCCAGCCAATCAGAGGAACCACTTGGGCTGACGAAGTCACTAACACCCACGTGTCAAGCCCTTGTGTATTCTGGCCGGCCGCTGCTGCTTCGCACCCTGCACAGTCTGTGTACCCTGGCAATGCTGACAGGCATGAAGTGTTGAACCTCTGTGACCACCATGGTAACCTTGCCTTTCATTACTCTGCTCATGCAGTGATGATGCGGGGGTGGCCTTGGAAGACCCAACAATTAACATGATTTTGCGTGGCATAGGCTGATACAACGGTGCAGAGGAGCCTGTGCAACGATGCTGCTGTCCACAAGAGAAAATATGACAATTCCCAAGGGTGCAAAAGCGCAGCATCAAACACATACATGTACAGCTGTGCACATACAATACAACACACTGTGTTTGGGCCAAACACTTCACGTGCAAAGATGGCACACTGGCAAAGTCTGCACAACAGTCTGCCCTACAAGTTGAAGTATGCCGACGGACACACACCCTCCATACTGTCAGCCTGGCATGGCCTGCACGTGCTTCCCCTGCACACTTCTGCACCAGCCCAACACAAACATACAATGGTCTGCAATGACGACAAAAACCGACGGGAAAAGCGAACTTCTGCATACTGCAACATCAGCATCAGCGCAACACATACACTGTGTTGTTAGGCCACCTCAACAAGCTCGCTACCAGGATACCAGCTAGCTAGCTAGTGCTACTGCTCAAGAGCTACTCCTGCACATCCTTCACCGCGGCCAGGGCCGCCAGCACCTTGGAGTGCTTCTGCAGCACTGCCAGCACATAACGCAGCCGTGACGCAATGCTGGGCGTCTCCAGCAGCGCCTGCCTCATGTCACACGCCTGCTGCCCTTATCCAGGTCGAGCTCCCCTGTCACCAGGGCAGCAGAGTAAGAAAGCTTCGCAGCACGCCGCAGCGGCGGCCACAGCGGGTCTGCGTGGACGTCCATGCCCTCGGACGCTGCAAAGGCATACCGGGCGGGGTCGGCAGAGGCAGCGCCAGCAACAGCACTGCGGCTGCTGAGGCTGCTGCCTGCGCTGCTACTGCTACTGCTGCTGGAGGAGGGACTGACAGGGGTGCTGCTGCCTGCACTGCTACTGGTGCTGGAGGAGGGGTTGGCAGGGGTGCTGCTGCCTGCGAGGCGAGGGGTGGGGCCAGTGGAGGAGGACTCGCCTCCAGATGCTAACAGGCTGCTGCTGCTCTGGCTACTACTGTCTTCGTCATCGTCTGTGTCTGACACCACCTCTGCTGCTGGCGGCTGTGCTGACAGTACACCTGTGTCCTGCAGCAGTACCCCCGTACTGCTGGTACTGCTGGTACCGCTGCTTGCATCACTGCCTGCTCCAGCACTGCCCCGTGCAGCTGCCGCAGCAGCAGCGGCTTGGTTGGCAAGTATGGTAGCAGCAGCTACAGAGACCTGTGGCGGCGGCGGGCGCAGCTGCAGGAGACCAAAGGGCAGGGAGTGTCGCCTGCCCTTCACACGAGCTGCCAGTGCTGCCAGGATGTCTAACTGCTGCCACACAGCGGCTTCCAACATGAGGACCTCCTCATTGCTGCTGCAGGAGGTGGTGCCTGTTAGCTCGTGTGCTTCAGGGTCCTAAAGGGAGGGACAGGAAGGAGGGAGGGAGGGAGGCGTGGTAAATGGAGCGGGGTGGGGATTGGGTGGAAGGGTGAGGTGCGGGTGAGGGGGAGCACCTCATTGCTGCTGCAGGAGGTGGTGCCCATTAGCTCGTGTGCTTCAGGTCCTAAAGGGAGGGACAGGAAGGAGGGAGGGAGGGAGGCATGGTAAATGGAGGGGGGTTGGGTGGAAGGGTGAGGTGCGGGTGAGGGGAGAGCACACTCCTCATGCTGCTGCAGAAGGCGGTGCCAGTTAGCTCATGTGCTTCAGGGTCTGAAGGGAGGGACAGGAAGGAGGGAGGGAGGGAGGGAGGGAGGGAGGGGTGTGAGGGTGGTGGGTGGAGAGGGGTGAGGCGGGGGTACGGTACGGTGGGGTTGGTTGGGGGGGGGGTTACCTCCTCATTGCTGCTGCAGGAGGTGGTGCCTGTTAGCTCAAAGGCTTCGGGGTCCTACAGGGGTGAAGGAGGGAGGGGGGTGAGGCATGGTGGATTGGGGTGGAGGGGGGTGGGGTTTGGGGTTTGGGTGGAAGGGTGAGGTGCGGGTGAGGGGGGGGGAGCACATTTCATTGCTGCTGCTGCTGCAGGAGGTTGTGCCAGTTAGCTCGTGTGCTTCAGGGTCCTACAGGGAGGGACAGGAAGGAGGGAGGGAGGGGTGTGAGGCATGGTGGTGGAGAGGGGTGAGGCGGGGGGTACGATGCGGTGCGGGTTTGGGGGGGGCACCTTTTTGGTTCCATTTCCTGTGCAGCTGCTTGAGCACTGTGTAGGGAACCTTCCTTGCCAGCACAGCACAGCACAGCATAGCAGGGCGTCTGATGCACGTGCAGCCTCAGCTGCTGTCATGGCCGCCAGGCACATCCATCTGTCACAACTTTGGATGGTTGATGCATTGGCTGGATGCGCTCCCTGTCTACACCCCAGCAGCGGCTCACCTGAAAAGCCACACCCCTCTCACCACTGTGTTGAGGCTCGCTATTGCTTCCAACCCCTCACTGCTTGACAACGGGTTGCTGCTGCTGCTGATGCTGGCATTGTCACTGCTGCTCCTGCTGGCTGTGCCATTGCTGCTGTTGGTAGCGGCACTGCTGCTGCTGGATTGGCCCTGCTGAAGATTGCCAAATGCTTCTGCTGCAGGTGACTCATCGGCAGTTGAGTCACCTGGCCCAGAACCTGGCCCACTGCTATCTGGACCCCGCCCAATGCTGCCGCTGCTGCTGCTGCTGCTTGTCAGCGCTTTGCTGCTTCCTGCAGTGCCTGCTGTGCTGCTGCTTTTGCATCTGTACTGACTTGCTGTAGGTTGCAGCGCCCAATCACAACACCATCAGGAAGCGGCAGCACCTGCAGCACCACAGCCAGCACCAAGGAGCAAGGACAGTAAGGACAGCTGTCCAGCACTGATGACACGCAAAGAGAGGTGGTGACCAACAGATGCAGCACCCCTGTTGCTGATAACAACCAAGACGGAGGTCAATACACAGCATTACCCTTTGCCGAACTGTTGGTAGCTGCCATGGACCATTCTGGGCCCCAAAATCTGACGGCCTGGAGCTGCAGGCCCCAGCCTGAAGACTGTTGCACCCTTCCAACAATACACACAATTCACCCAGTACAAGACAAGCTGGCTGTATTCAGCAACTTATATTCTTGCATCTGTTAGCACTGTGCTGAAGCTGCGCTGCTCTGTGCACTGCTACTGCTACGACAGAGGCAAGCCAAACATGTCACCAAGCTGTGTGCGCATGCCTCTTGCCGAGGGCTCCCCTTGCTGCCCACCCTGCCACCCCCTTGTGCTTACCTCTGCCACCCTTGTGCCGCCAGTTCCTGTACCAGCTGGTATGTCTCTGCATCATTTTCACCCTCACGGGGACCTGGCAGGGGGGGGGGGAGGGGGGAAGGGATACCATGTGTTTGACGCACAAGTTTCACCCATGCATCCAGGTACATGTCATGATGACTGTTCGTGATGTGACACAGGCTAGTCTCAAAAAGCGCGTCCCGACATGCACATGGGAGTCACTGTTCCCCACCCTTCCCCACCCTTCCCCACCTTTCCCGCCTTTCCCCGCCTTTCCCCCCCCCCCCCACCTGGTCCTGGCCAGTCCTGTCCTGCAGCCACGCGTGCCTCGTAGCCCCTCAGCCACGACCAGTGTGACGCAGCAGCAGCCTCAAGCGCAGCAGCATTGCTGGCAGCCATCAACTGACTCATGCCAACATCCTCTGATGCAGCCTGCCAGCAGCAGCAGCAGCAGCAGCAGGGAAGCCGGGGCAAAATTTGCAAGAAAGGATGAAGGTAGGGTGTGCAGGTTGGTTGTTTGTTGAGACTGCTGTGACTGTGAAACGCAGCAGGAGCAATACTCACACGCACCAGCAGCTGTATTGGGCTGGGCAAGTACCAGTCACCGCCGTCAACACAATTCCTCATTTCAAGCCTAGCGCAGCAGGAAAAACGTGTGGGCGGACAGATAGAGAGACAGAGGAGGGAGGAGGAAGGCCATTGTCTTGTGGGGTTGGCTTATAGATGTCGGCAATTTATGTCAGATGCTGCCATGAAGCACCTGCAGTGCTACTTGTGGTCCCAATTTGTTGAACCTTATGGTCTCCCCCCCCCCCCCCCCCCCGTGCCTGCAGCACGCTGCTGTTGCTGCCCCCCCCTTACTGGTACAAGCAGTTTTCAACGGTCCCCGCAGCACTGCTGCTGTGCTGCTGTGCTGAATCCCTCCGCCGCCCCTGTTTCCGCAGTACTGCTGCTGCTGCTCTTGCTGCTGCCCCCGCCCCCTGCCCCCCCCCCTTGGCCCCCCCCTCCGTCCCCCCCCCCCTGTCACTGCAGCACTGCTGCTGTTGCTGCTGTGCTGAGTCCCTCGAGTGTCTCACAGTCCTCCATCAGCTCACATCAGCCTCACTGTAAGGCAGC
>VIIQ02000376.1:0-63964 GCA_007449985.2 Desmodesmus armatus
GCTATGGAGCTGCACTGTGGCAACCACTGCCAGTGGTCTGAGACGCTCCAGCTGTACCTTGACTGACAAAATCCATATCACCACTGCCCCCTCCCCCCCCCCCCACCCACCAAAAAACACAGACGTTGCTGCTGAGCGCATGATGCTGTTAAAGTGGGGGCTGGTCAGTGAACCAATGATCCGTAGAGACTACCCCAGCTATGAAGCATCATCTCGGTGTTGCAATTTTCGCATGGTCTCCTGCACTGGTGCCGCACCGCCTACCGTCAGTGACATCTGTAGCCGCTGTAATGCCCCCCCCCCCCCCCACACACACACACACACCCCACCTCCCTCCACCCGGACGTTGCTGCTGCCAACGCATGATGCTGTTCAAGTGGGGGTGGTTCACAGAGCCCCTCATCCGCGGGAATTACACAGCAGCTATGAAGCAGCACTTTGGTGACGACGTGCAGATGCTCCAGCTGTTCCGCCAGGTACTCTCTCCCCCTGGCCAACATCTTGTCCGAAATCACCACTGCCCCCCCCCCCCACACACACACCACAGACTTTGCTGCTGCTGCTGAGCGCATGATTGCTGTTCAAGTGGGGCTAATTCACAGAGCCACTGATCTGTGGAGACTACCCAGCGGCTATGAAGCAGCACCTCGGATTGATTATGTCGTAGTGTCAACACTGACCGCTACACTCATGCCTCATCTCGCCCCCCCCCCCTACCCCAAATTGACATCCTCGCCACCACTGCCCCCCCCCCTCACACACCCACCTCCCTCCACCCGACGTTGCTGCCGCCGAGCGCATGATGCTCTTCAAGTGGGGCTGGTTCACAGGAGCCGCTGATTCGTGGTGACTACCCCGCAGCCATGAAGCAACACTTTGATGACCAGCTGCCGGCGTTCAGTGATGAAGAGCAGCGCTGCTCAGGGGCAGTGCCGACTTTATTGGAGTGAATTGCTACACTTCACGCTACATCGCACCTGGGAGGGCAGATGGAATGGTGAGAAGGGGGGGGGGGGGTAGTGCAATAAAAGCACTGCGCTCTGTGTTGTTTAGTGTGTGGAGTTTGTTGGTGAGAAGTCCATACGACGCTGACGTGCTACACCTCAGCAACATTGGGTGACCAGCTGCCACTGTTCACTGATCAGGAGCAGCAGCTGCTGCGGGCAGTGCCGACTTCATTGGGGTGAACGTTTGAACTTCACGCTACATCGCCCCTGGGTAGGCAGATGGCATGGTGACGGGATGCGTAATAAGGACCTGCTATGACATTTTTGTCTTTGCTTGCTGAGCTTTGAACCCTCCACATCAACCATGCAGAATTATAACCCACTTGCCTACTTGCTCACCTGCTTCGATCCCCCCCCCACCCGCCTGCCCCCCCCCCCCCCCCCCCCCCGACCCCCCTGGGTTCAGTCAACCGTCATTGCATCATGGGCACGCCTGGGGGCCGATGCAGACGTGTCTCCTATCACCTCTTTGCCTTCGTGTGCTCGCGTATCCATAAAATAGGTTGTGGCTCCGTGCATACTTGCCGACTTGCTCACTGGTGCTTCCCTCCCAATGCCCTGCCTGCCTCCCCCCCCCCCCCCCAAAAAAACCAGCCCTGGGTTGAGTCAACCGTCAATGCGTCAGGGCACACCCGGGGGGCTGATACTGACATGCCTCCCGTCACACTTTTTGCTTTTGTTTGCTTCCAGTTGCGACCAATATTTTCTTGAAAGGACTAACCCGGCTGCCGACTTGCTGCGTCGCTCCCCCCCCCCCCCCCCCACACACACACACAGCTTGGGTTGAGTCAACCGTCAATGCGTCAGGCATGCCTTGGGGGCTGATGCTGATGTGCCCTGGCTGAAGGTCACACCTGGAGCCTTGAGGGGCGTGCTCAACTGGATCACAAAGAGATATGGACCGTGGAACTGAAGGTAAGCTGAGATGGGGGGGGGCTGCTAGGGGGCAGGGGGCTAGGAGGGGTGCACAAGGGGGTAAATGTTTGGTAGGAATCCACAGTAGTACTGGCCCGCTGCAATGAGGGTGGTTTTGTGCATCACAGCCACTCTTGGGGCATTGAGGGGTGTACTGAAATGAAGGGGAAGATACTGCACTGTGGAAGTCAAGGCAAGCTGGGGGTGCTGGTAAGGGTGATACTGAACAGGGGCGGGAGGGAGGGTTGAAAGGGGCTTGCGGGTTGGAAGCATGGAGGGGGGGGGGGAGCGAGTAGCTTCATAGTAGTACACTCGCTGCAAGTTGAGCTTTGTTCAGTCAGTAGCAAACTTTGCTTGATGCCCCACTGGGGTGTCTGATTTCACTCATGCTCATGTGCTGATGCCCGGCGTGGATGTGCTCCCCGCCACAATTCACACAGGTCACCTAAAAAGGGCGTCCACCTAAAAAGGGCGTCACCTAAAAAGGGCGTCACCTAAAAAGGCGTCACCTAAAAAGGGCGTCCCAGACCCCAGTGAGGGTGAGAAGCCACTGCCAAAAGCTCTGAGCGACACTTTCAGGCTGGACTTCTACAGGGCTAACCGCAGGCTGAGCAGTGTAATGCATAGAGGGGGTGCTGCGTGAGGGTCTCTCCCGCTGTGTGATGCCTCCCCCCCCCCACCCCCACCCCCACCCCGCACACACCGGTGTGTTTGTGCAGTCTTTCTTCACACGACTGTCTCCCCCCCCTTCCGCACAGGTGACAGAGAACGGTTGTCCCCGTCCAAATGAGAGCGAAAGCCCCTCAAGAGGCCCTGAGGGACAGCTCAGGCTAGACTTTCACAGGGCTACATAGAGGGAGTGCCCCCTACTGTTTGATGCCCCCCCCCCCCCCTGTTGTTGTGGCCTTCTTTCATTCACGCTCATGTGCTGCTTTTGCTTCTCTGTGCAACTCCTGCCCACACCCACCCCCCACACACTGCTGCAGTCACAGAGAACGCGTCCCAGTCCCAAATGAGAGTGAAAAGCCCCTTCAAGAAGCCCTGGGACGTTTTCAGGCTGGAGTACTACAGGGGCTACATAGAGGGGTTGTGCCAGGCAGTGGCCGGAAGATGGCGTAACCCTCACTGGCTACTATGCTTGGAGTTTGATGGACAACTTTGAGTGGCTGGATGGGTACGGCCACGCTTTGGCATCACATACGTGAGTATGTATATGTACTCCTGCAGTAAAGTTACATCGTCAAGGCGGGTGGGGGGGGGGGGGGTGGGTCGTGAGCCAGGCAGTGGCAGAGGACGTGTCAACCTCACTGGCTACTATGCCTGGTCCCCTTATGGATAACTTTGAGTGGCTGGATGGGTACCGGCCACGCTTTGGCATAACCTATGTGAGTGTGGCATGTGAAGCAGTACACAGTGTCTGTGGCTATGAACAAATTGTTGGCTGCTATCATACAATGTTTTGCTGTTGGTGCAGCGAAGCATAGCGAGGTACAGTAAATGAGAAGCAGGTGTGGGGACACAGTCCCATCCCTGGCAGCAGCTAGCAAGCCGTGGTTGACTTCACTGACTTCTATCACTTGTGCACCTCGGTCTCTCAGCCATGCCATCCACCTGGTGGTTGATTGAATGTGGGGTTTGCTGACAGGAACAGCAGCAGCAGCAGCAAGAGCCACCCCGACCAAGGTAACATGCGTATGTCCTGTGGCATGCTGTGCTGTGACGTATATCGCTGTGCTGTGCTATGCTGTGCTGTGCTGTGCTGTGTAGGTTGCTACACGGAGGGCTGCAGCGCATCCCCAAGATGAGTGCTTGGTGGCTGTCACAGCATTTCTTCAAGCCGGGTGCTGCTGCTGAGGACGTGAGCGATGAAGACGCAATCAAGGAACTGCACAGGGACGCGATATGACGCTGTTGGGGTCTGGATGTTGTTCTCTCGATGTTTGGGTCTGAATGTTGGGAGGATATGAGCTCCACGATGGCTGTTGGCGCATAGCTGATATAGGCCCATGTGGTGGAGCTAGGGTGCATGACCGGCCAGGGGTGCGCAGGGAGCCAGAGACCGACTGACTTCGGAGCGAGACGTCGGAGCGCGAGGTTGTGGCAGTGGCAGTATGGCGGCGATGTCGATGACTACATGTTGCAAATGGCAGGCTATGTCTGGCTTGAGGGCCACTGCAGTGCTTGCCATATGTCACACGTTTTGTGTCAACGCCGCACCTCGTTTTGTGGCAGCAGCATTGGTGTCACTGGGCTTGTTGTGCAGCCGATGCAGGCGGTTGTGAACAAACAGGCTTGTGCTGCATCACATGCTAGGAGTGTGGTGCCTTCTGCTGGGCAGCAGAGGGTGTGTGTACTGCTGTGTGACGATTGTACTACAGGTACTACCGAGTTTTGGTGTGAATGTATACATACCAACTGTTTTCTGGTTGGATAGGAAAGGTGTGGCATGGGGTGTTGGGCACACCACCGTGAATGACAGGTGCCACACACCTACAAGTTGAGTTGTGATTGTGAAGTGCTGCATCTGACTGTGCCATTCACGTGCACGCCCGACTAAAATGATTGTCGGTGTGCCACCTGTGTTGCTGCGTGCTGACAAGAGGAGGTCCAGCGTAACATATTGCTGCAAGCAATACGTGAGACTGGTTTTGTGGTTGTTCAGCATTGGCAAAGTATCAAGCGTTGCTGATAACTCCCATTGTTGCACTGTACTCAAGTATGGGGAGCTCTTCATACTGGGTAAGCCTCACCAGGCTGATTGGTGAATGACATAAGTCAAGAGTTACACAGACGTTCCCAGACGCCCTCGTGCCGGAAGGGAATATCAAATCGGCCGTCGCATGTCTGCTGCAAAAGTGAACACAGATGCTTCTGCATGACCGACTGAAATTGTTTGCATGCACCACCTGGGTCCGCTCTTGTCACAGCAGCGCTGTTGTGTTGTTCAGTGGCTCTCAAGCACTAGCCCTTGTGGGTTACATAACATACATCAGCACAACTCACAACTGTTATCACAACTTGCAGCCCACACATGAGCTCACGCCAGAATTTCACTACCAGGAATCAAGCAACAATCTGAAGTACAAGCAATTCCTCAAGTCTTTCCACATAAGTGCTGAAGTCCATGCCTAGCATCACATCGAAAGCATTTCAAGTCACGCAAGTCAGCTTGCAAGGCTCAAGCTGTAGGCCGACCAAAGTCATGCAGCAGCAGCAGCAGCCACTGCTGCACCTGCACCAAGTCAACAGCAACCACATATACACTCTTTCCCCCATCACAGTATCTGCAGCAACTGACATACTTCGCAGAATTTAAGACACCACGTGTCATCAGCAGCCGTCACCCTGCTACAACACAGTGGACCCCCAAGATACAACATCGAACGACACAAACCAGACATTATACTCAGCCTCAAAGGTCTATGATACAGCGGCACTGTGGCAACTCCACACAAGCAACCTGTGCGCCACGCAGCGCAGGGAGCCCCGCCAAAAAGCATCAAATGCTGCAGCTACTGGAGTGCGATTGCGCAAGCGCACCTACTGCAGGGATGCAACACTGCTGCACACATATAGCTTCACCCATATGAATCAGCCACATAGACAAACAGCAAACGGCATGTCCTGCCGCCGTGGCTGCAGCAACGACAAGTAAAGAAAACCACATATCATTCAGCTGGTCATACATCCATACTGCAGTGTTGCTCTGCAGCCACACCTCAAGTAACAGCAGCAGCTGTCACACGCAAACAGTGCGGGCACAAGCGGCGAAACCTGCCACCACTGAACCAGCAAGCTTTCACGATGGACGCAGTCCAGCAGCAACGAAGGAGCTGCTGCACAGCTGTGTCCTCACCATTGCAGCTGCTGTCAGTGGCTGGCTTTGTCGCCACGCTGCTGCTGCTGCTTGCACACATGCTGCAGCAGCAGCCTGCCAGCCTTGCTGCTACGCCCCCCTCCTGAGCCGTGCTGCCAGCTGCATATCTTTAGGCATGATGGTCACGCGCTTTGCGTGGATGGCACACAGGTTGCTGTCCTCCATGATGCCAACCTGCAGCAGCAGCAGCAGCAGCAGCAGCAGTGTGGCAGCAAAACCAGTTTGTCAGCAGAATTGACATTTCCGCAACCATCGGCCATGTACACTTCCACTGCACGCAAATTGCGCTGAAAGCTCCCACACCCATATGGCTAGCTGGCTGACACGAGGCACACAAGCGGGCATCATGGTCAATGTCCCAACCGCTACCAAAGCAAGCTACAACATCTTTCCTTCACAGCACCCATCACCCACAAACTTAACACACTCATGTGCACGCCTGCAGAACCTCCCCCCCACCTCCCTTCCGCCCTCCTCCATTGGCGCATGGCACGACTCTCGACATCTCTCACCCAGTGTGTTTGCTCTGCTGCCTCCTGCAGTGCGCTCCCCCCCCCCCCCCCCCCCCCCCCCCCCCGGGGGGTCTCGCCTGGCAAGCCCTGCCACCCACAGTTTGACCCTCGGCGCCGCCTGTGCAGCCCCCCCCCCCCCCTTCTCACCCTTGCCCTCCTTCACGTACCGCCGGCAACCCTGTCATCCACCATAACAGCCGCACCACATCCGACAGTGCTTCCCCCCCCCCCCACACACCTTTCTCAACCCCCCCCCTGTCCCACCCGTGCCGCCGACAGTACGTGCATTTGCCGCCTGCTGCAGTGCCCACAACCTCGCTTGTCCCTTCTGGCTCCACCCTCTTCGTTGACTGCATCCCCCCCCCCCCCCCCACTGGCCCCTACACCCCCAATGCCCCCCCCCCCCTAAAACCCTGCCCCCTGCCCCCCCCCCCCCCCCCCCCCCGTGCCCCCCCCCCCCCCCCCCTTCACCCACCGTGTATGCCTCTGCTGCCTCCTGCAGTGCCAGCATGGCATCCTTTGTGAACATTGTGACTTCTGTGTTGGGAATGCCCTGTAGGATCTCCCTCACCAGCCGTTGGAAGGGGGCCTTCAGCAGCAGCAGATCAGTTGACTTCTGGTATCTCTTGATCTCCCTGCGTGTACATGGTGATGCCAGCAGAAAGTGCAGGCAAAGAGTTGCTAACAAGGCTGCTGGCAGCCAAAGCAACCCAGGGCCCTGCTAGGATACTGAGAAGGCGACTTTGCTGCCCTTGCCCTTGTGATGCCACTGACCAGGAGGCAAGTGCTGATGGTCCAACGCCTGTGCAGGCAAAGCCTTCCTTTCCCTTTCACTACTGTAAACTGCTACTCACTTCAGTTTTTGCTAAAACCCACCCAGGGCCCCGCTGGGACACTGAGAGGGTGACTTTGCTAGCACAGCTCTGCTGCTATGACACTGACCGAAAGGCAATTGCTGAAGGTCCATGGCTGTGCGGACAAACCCCTCCTTCACATTTCACTCCTGTAAACCCCACACCCTGACCCCCACATCTGACCTGAGAGGCTGGGGTACGACAAGTTGAAGGCCCTTCGGGGCACCCTCATGAGCCCTTGGCTTGCTGGCTATTGCTGAGGTTGGGACCCTGTCCCCAAAATACTGTACTGCACTGTACTGGACTGTAAACTGCTACTCACTTGAGCGCCTTTGTGCCCCTAGGCTGCTGCTGGAGCGCCCTGCCCCGTGGCTACCAAGGCTGCTGGCTGCTAGAGGTTCTACTGAAACCAACCCAGGGCCCTGACAGGAGACTGAGAGGGTGACTTTGCTAGCACAGCTCTGCTGCAGATGACACTGACCAAAAGGCAGGTGCTGAAAGTCCAACAGCTGTGGCTCTCACCAGGCCAATTAGGTGCCCCTTGAGGTAATTTGAAGGCCAAAACCCTATTCCCACTCACAATTACAACCTTGCTACTCACTTGAGCGCCTTTGTGCCCCTGGGCTGCCTGCGCCTCCTGCGCGGCACTGCTACTACGGTCACTGCTCGGCTCCTGCTGGCAGGCTTCTTGGCAGCTCTCTGCTTTGATGCCTTTTGTGATGCGAGCTTCTTGAAGGGTGTTTTGCCCCCCGTGCTCTTGCGAGCAGTTTGCTGCAGGCACAACATCACAGCACAGAGCAGGGCAGGTTTTGAGTTTTTTGAGCAGTTCACCAGCACAGGAGCAGATGGGAGCACCAAACTAGCATGCAGAGGCCTTGCTGGGTCGCGTTTCGGCAATTATAATGTATCCATGTTCCTTTGCGGAGGCGTAATGGTGGCTAAGCCCTTTAATTGGCTCACCTTGACGCGAGCCATGGCTCAGCAGGGAGGACCGGGCGGGTGCACGAGGGGGCTGTGCTGCTGATTAACTGACCGAAATACTGTTGGAAAAGTATTCAAACAGCAGAGAAAGCGGAGACAACGCAGGTGCTAACAGATCCTTGAGCGTCGTTTTCGGAGAACGGTGCGACAAATGGGTTCGTTTCTGTTGAAAACTGTGTCAAGGTTGTAGGCACGACTCGGAATGAGTCTCTTCCAAGGTGACCAAACCTCAACCTCAACCTTGAGGTGACAGAGGGGGACATGAGTGAGCATTCGGATGGAGCAAGTGCATTAAATGCATGCCTTGTCATCATCATGTTTGTTTTCTTGAGGAACCGGCGCTCCTGCGCTACACCCGTCGAACAGGCCGCGGTGGTTTCCCGCTCCCCTGTGTGGGCGTTTCGGTTTGCAAACCTGCCAGGCAGGGGGTGTCCCCCCCCCCCCTTGTTCGGTTGGCAGTTTCCCTGCTGAGCTGTGGTTGCTGTATATGTTTTTCCAAGGATGCAGTGGTGTGTGAAGGTGTGCACTGCTGCTGGTGTACATGCTGTGGGCCAGGGCAGTCACTACGTGCTGGCTGCTGCAGTCTGTTGACATTGAGCAGTACCAGGGTCCTGGCTGGGCGCTTTGATGTCCCTTCTTGCTTAGTACAAGGTGGGGGTCCTCAAATTTGCCCGCCCCACCAATTCGCCCACCCAGCTGTTTGGCGAGTACAGGCAGCCACAGGCCCTGCCCTTTTGAAGAGGGGGGGCAAACCTGTACCTGGAATCCTGAGATCTTCTTTGCTCACACAGGGAGGGGCATGGAAACCAGTACACGGTGTGTATCTGTATACCTTGAAGGTGATCTGTAATATCAGATTTGACCAGACAAGAGGTTCATAAGAGCAGCAGCAGATGGTGATCACACACTTGGTCCGCTATGTTAAGGAGAGTCGCGAGGCGCTGAAAGAATGATACGATAACGTTTTGACATCAACAATAATTTCTTTGCAACCAGTTTAGGGCACACACTCCGGTCAAAATGTTTGAGTAATCACTGCACCTGCCTTGCCCAGCAGCCTGCAAGGGTAACGTTTTTTTTGAAGCTGTTACACCGTGTTCGTCTGTGTCAGGGATGGAGTTGTCCCCCCCCGGGGGGCATGGTTTCAGGGGCCAAAGTGCTCCTTGCTCACCCCCCCCCCCAGCACTGTTTTACTGCAGATCAGGCCAGATCAGGCCAGATTCCAGTTGCTACCCCCCCTGAGCTGCCCAAAACCGTGCTATCGCTCCTCGCTCCCCCCCGGTCAGACGAACACGGTGTATCAGCTTCAAAAAACGTTACCCCAAACTGCAATTGGGCACTTGTGAGTGATCCGACAGCAGGGGCAAACTGCAGGGAAGTGTTGTCAGATGGAAAGAAGCAACATCAGGGCTTGGCAGGGCACCAGCAGCTGCTGCTGCTGTTACTACTACTACTACTACTTTACTGGATCAGGGCCTCGCCTGATCGCCCTTTCAGGAGCCAAACAAGGCTCATAGGGCATAAGCACTCCTCAAAGGACTCGCATAAGAGAGGAACAACCACACCAGAATGCGCCTCAGAGGTCATTCAACAACTCATCCGGAAACATATCCGCTGGTGGCAGAGGCAGGCGATCCATCACCACCATGATCACCACAGTGGCTGTCTTGCCTCGCAGTTGTGGCCCTTCATGCAGTGTGTTGCAGGTGAGAGTGTATGGCAAGCCGAGAGGGTAAGTACAAGTGGAGGGCAAATACAGAACACAATAAGCAGCCCAATCCCTGTGTTGGTGGCTCAAACTGCGCGCTCCATGCCTCAGCATAGGCTCTTCTCTGCACTGTACTGCAACTGTTGTGCCTGTGCAGTGTTTGACTGCACCTGCATCTGGCCTTACCAGACCATGCTGCAGCAGTCCGGTGCGGCTTTGACAGCAGCACAAGCTAGCTTCCCTGCCCTGAATAAGTATCAGTCTCCACCACCTCACCTGCCTTGCAGTGTCTTCAGCATGCATGATCCTTGGCAGCACAACCTGCTGTGCATGCTGGTGTGTGGGTCTGGTGCCGTGCCAGGCATCCATACGCTCAATCATGATCCCCCCCTTCCCCCGCCACGCTCTCACCCACGCCTGCTGCATCTATGTCACAGTTCCTAGCATTGGTATCAAACACGGAGCTTGTACTGCCAGGGCCTGCAGCTTGGCAGCTGAATACTTGTGTTAGACACTAAGCTTGATGTGAATGCTGAGTGCAGACGGCTAGATAGCGCAGCGCACGCTTACGACATTCACCTGGTGCCATCAAGGTCTCGACTTAGCCACTGCCATGCACACCCAGCTACTGCTTGCAGCCCCCCCCCCCCCCCCGTCATGCCACATGCCTCCCCCCCCCCCCCCACACACACACACACACACGCACGCACGCACGCACGCACGCACGCACGCACGCACGCACGCACGCACGCACGCACGCACGCACCCCACCGCAATGGCGTCACCCCCCCCCCCCTTCAGTGCCCCTTTTACACCCGCTGCCACCATCATCGCCAGCTCATGTGCTAAGTCATAAAAAGCCCATAAGGAACACTGCATTTTACTACAGGGTGTTGCGCTAATTCTGGTTGGCACGCTGTGTCTCCTCCACACCAGCCAGCCCAGCGTTGCGGAGTGCAGGCAACTGTTCTGCACTGTGGCTGTGGGCTGTTACCAAGAGAGCCGTCTGCACTCTGGTCAATTTGTCCCATACATGTATGGTGGTGTGCATCGCTCCAACGCTTCCTCTACCCCTCTTGATCACTCCAGTGACGTGCACTTGCAACCATGCAGTGAGCATCGCGGTCGCTGCTGCCTTCTGCTGCTGCAGAGGTTGACTGGGTGGTGACGGTAACCACAGGTCGACTGGGTGGTGATGGTCCGGACTGCCCAGCAGCAACAGCCCAACGGCAAGGGCGATCACCAGGATCAGCAGCATCAATGGTCGTGCCTCGACAGCATGCAAGGCTGGCGGTGTGCTTTGGTGGCACAGGCGCCAGCCTGGGCTGGATCAGCACATGCAGTCTTGTGCCAACCAGGCTGACAGCACACCCAAGGTGAGGGCAACCTGCAGCTGCTCATAGCTCAACTAACTGCTACAGATAGCTAGCACAGCAGTATGGTTTGCTGCACATGCTGCTATGCTGCCTGTGCATCCACAGTCGCTGCAGAAGGTTGTGCTGCAGCAACCTCTGTGCTTAGCACTGCTCTCCCTGTGAATGCATCATCACTACTGGCTGATGACATTGTGGCAATCTGTGCTGCCTGCGTTGCAGAGGACCACCAGCAGAGCTCAGCCAGTCAGGTGACAGGACCCTGCAGAGGTTCGAAATTTTCTGCAGCAGGTGGGCATGTCGAGTATTCACCAAACGTCAGGGAGGCTCGTATAGTCACCCTCCGGGATGCAGTTCCTAAGCCAGTGTGGTCACGGTATCAGGCTTGTGCGCTTCGGTGCGAAGTTTGTCTCCCCAGCAGGCGCTGCAGCCTCGTGGTTTACGTGATTGGGATACTTTATATGCGTCCATTCAACTAATAGGTGCGCTTTTGGCTGTAGCTGCGGGTGTGCTGAGAGGTTACCGGGATCCTGAGGGGCCAGGAGCAGCTCGGGCTCTCTGCAGCCAGCAGCGGCCTGCTGAGCCTGTCAACATGCTTTTGTGATACTGAGTTATGATGTGAAGTTCGCCAGATGTCGAACAGCCCCTTACCTTGGCTGCACCATCAATCTGCTGTTGATGACATTGTACTGGCCAGCAGACAGACTGGCAGCAGATGACAGAACACCTTTGTCCCAGGCTCAGCCTGGCTGCCAGCTTGCAGGACATATGCACATGATAACGGCTGCTTGTGACTGCGGTGTTGCTGCTGCAGGGACATTCAGGACAAGCTCCCAGTGGTGTCAGTGTCGGTCCGAAGCAGAAGTTTGTCCCAACAGCAAGACAGGACACCTTTCCACAAGTTGTGAAAAATGTGGCATCTTCGTTGACACTCGTGACCATCCTGCAACCAGGCGCAGCTGCAGCGTGCAGAGCGCAGCTTGCAGGTGTGCTGAGCTCGGCTGTGCTGGGCACGTTTGCGGGGCTGTCAGCACATCCTGCATGCACTGCGTGTCCTGCAGGACACTCACAGACTGCCCCAGTAGTAGTGCTGTGTGTTGGCGCAGTTGGTTGCTGAGTTTGGCCAAGTCCTACCCCATCCCTGCACCCCATGCGCACACCATGCGCTGTGCTGGGCTGTGCTGACATATGTGCAGCTGCACAGTGTGCTGAGTATGCTTGCTGTTTGCCCACTCCACCCACCTGGTTTCGAATGAACGTGAACAGTGTCACTCACTCCTTGATGGTATAGCCGTAATGGTCTTTCTTGTGTGCCAGCTGCATGTGCCAGCACAGCACTGACATGGGGCCTCTGTGTGCTGCTGCAGGCCATGGTTTGAAACCAGCGGGGGCGAGGCAGGTGAGCACCTCATGCAATCTGCAGCCTGTCCCAGTACAGCAGCGCGCTCGGCAGTTGCTGAGGGTGATCACATCCCTCGCCTGCAGCACCCTATGTGTCCTGCAGCAACCACTAGGGCTCCAGCAGCGGTTGCTCCCGTTGCACACCAGAAGCTGAAGGCAGTTCAGCACGCAGTCCAAACACGCTCAAGCATTGAGCACGAGACAGCCGCAGCCTGCCTACAACAGCACTGTGTACAGGGCCTGTCAAGTTGATCACCCGGGCTCGTTGTCCTGCGGCTAGCTCCTCACATGCACACATCTTGCGCATGTGCAATCCCTGCAGGTGCTGCGCATACACAAGACGCCAGCGCACTGCAGACCCTATGGACGCCACAGCAGCAGCTGAAGAGGACTCCCGCGCAAAGGTGGGTAGCTCGCTCAATGCAGGGTGACAAAACCACGGCAGCCAGGCGCACAGCGAGTGGCACTTCCGTGTGCAGGCCTCTGCTTGGCTTTGCAACCAGCCAGTGTTTGGGACGTCTGCATACAAGCAGTAGATGTAGTGCAGGATGCTTCTGCACACTGGTTGTCCCAACTGTGTCTGCTGGTGTGTTGCGCTTTGGCACATGCCAATTCGCAGTCATGCGGCATGAAGCTGCTTGTTGCCTGGCTCTTGCCTTCTACTGCTGCAGGTCAAAGGCAATTCTTTCCTGCATGTGAGTGACCACAAAACCTGCGGGATGGACGAGTATGGTGCCGGCAGCATGCTCCTGCTGGACCGTGTGCCAGATGCAAACGTGTGGGTCAGCGGCGGGCCAGCAGCAGGAGGTGTGCAGGTAAGCGTTGCAACGTCCCACTGCAAGATCTCAGCACAGCAGCGCACAGTGTCCTTCATGTGGAATTGGCAATATGCTCCAGCAGCACAGCAGGACATGCCTGCGCAGCCTGGCGATGGTGAGGGCACGAGCGTAAGGGGCTAGGGACACCACATCGACTGGGCCATTGTTGTGTGCATATGCTAGTTGCTGTGCGTCGCATGGTGTCAGTCAGGATTGAGAATCGTGCACAGCTGAGATGAGTCCTTTCCTCTCGTCGGGCTGTGTGTCTGCACTGTGGTCTTGCAGGCACCTGCACCGCAAGCACAGGGTGCAGCAGCTGCGGCGGCAGGGGACGCACCTGTTGGGGCGGCAGCTGCACCCGCGCATAGGGTGGCAGCGCCAGAGGCAGCAGATTCGAGGGCTGCAGCAGCAGCAGCAGCAGCAGCAGCAGCAGCAGCAGAGGAGGTGGCAGCGCTCAAGGCAGCAGAGGCTGAGGCTGCTGCAGAAGCGCAGGAGGACGCGGCAGCAGCAGGGCCAGCAGGACCAGAGCAGGCAGCAGCTGCAGCAGGGGCTCAGGACATTGCGCAGGTGCGCTTTTGCGTCAGCGGATGCGCTGTTCAGAAGCAGATGTGCCGATAACAGCATTGTTCGAACTTGCTTGTCAGCCACTTTGGTGTCAGCTCCAGAGAGCAGCTGTCTTCGATCATGCACACCAGCATCACCACGGGGCGCATGTCTTGATGGTGCTGATGGTCAACGGTGTGCGCCGGCAGCAGGCTTTCCATCGGATTGCACCAGTCTCTGCTCACCTTGTTGGTGACTGTTCTGGGAAGGCAGTGAAGTATTCCTCCAGGTTGGCACTAACACTCACGCCCGGTGTTCGGTCATGCCTGTGTATGTGTGCTTGCATCGCCAGGGCTTTGGGGCTGATGCAGCAGGGGCGGCAGCAAGAGTAGCAGCAATGTGGAGACTTGTTGCCGCCACCACTACCGAGGAGCGGTTAGCAGCCTGTCAGGCCTATTGGGCAGTAGCAGCAGGATCAGATGCCGCTGACTCAGCAGCAGTCTATGGCATGTCAGCAGGCAGTGCGGAGCCCTTCGGCGGCAGCAACGGTGCAGGAGCGCCTGGTGGGGCTGAGAGCCTGCAGCTGGCAATGGCACCCACAACCCTCACTAGTTTGCCGGCAGGAGCACAGCAGGGTGGCGCAGCAGCGACAGCGGCAGCAGCAGCTGGCAGCGCAGATGCTGCCGGGTTTTGGGGCAGTAGGGCGCCTGCACAGCAGGTGCTGAACGCTGAGCACGCAGCAGGGCAGACGGCAACTGCAGAGCCAGCACTTGACGCCTGCAGGGTGGTTGCAAAAGCATTCCTGCGTGGCTGGCTTTCAGGAGCAAATGACTTGCGGAATACAGGAGCATCAGCAGCAGCAGCAGCAGCCACAGCAGCCTACGCCGCACCAGCAGCCAGCGGCATTCCTGTTGCAGAGCGCATGTCAGGAGGGGTGCTGGGGCCCCAGCTGGAGGGCCTTGGTGTCATGGCAGGACTCTCTGCAGGCCAGCAGGTGAGGAAATACCAGAGTGCTTGCATGGGCTAGCAGTGGTGGCAGCAGCAGGTACTTGTCCATCTGAGCAACGTTGGCCATGCATCTTGCTGTGCAACTGTTGCCCAGCAAGGGCCTGCGTGAGGGCATCACTGCCACAGCTCTGTGGTGTTTGAACAACGGATTGCGACATGGTGTGCGCAAACGCAAGCAAACGTCTCAGGCTCCCTTGCGCTGCGTCCACTTTGGGTTGCTGCTGGCCGTCACGGATTAGCAGCGTAGTCCAAGGCAGCTGCAAGCATACTGTCGGGTCTGCAAACAGTGGAAGGGTCAACTGAACTGTCTGGCGTGTGGCATCTCTGCCAGCCTTTGTGCATGCGCACCCTTGCAATGGCCGTATCCAGCATCTGCCACATTATGCTGACGGCCGGTACTGAACATGCAGCTTGCGGTTATGCTACTCAACACGCTGCCACTACTGGTCTTGCGTCTGGGATGGGAGGGTTGCATTGTGACGCTGAGCATCTCGATAACCCTCCATTGTTTTCTTGCATGCCCTTGCAATGTCTACTGCGAATAACAGGTCCTGGACGCAGGCCTGCGTCGCTCGCCAGCGGTATCCCTGTAGGTGGCTCGCGTGCAGGATCTCAAGGCAGCACGCGCGCGCCGCTCAGGAGTGGTTTCAATTCATCCTCGGCAGCAGCAGCAGCAGGGAGCGCGTCTGCTGGGCCCATGGGGGGTGGCAGGGGGCACAGCTGGAGAGTACGAGGACGGCCTCAGGGACGGCTGCTGTGAAGCAGGTGAGGACATGGTATGTGTGTCGCACAGGAGCATGCCACAAATGCTTGTGCTGGGAGCGTACGAGCGCGCGCGTCGGGGTGGGGAGGAGGAAGAGCAGGAGGAGGTTTGTTCAGTGAATGCTTCTATGGCAGCACTAGCTGTTGAAAGTGGGACTGGTCAGGTGTCCAACAGGATGCCCCTGTAGTGCCAACCGTGTTTTGGCCACACACTGGTTTTCTTGCTGCGTGCTGTCTGCACAGGTGATCGGCAACACAAGTGCAGGAGGCACCTCAGCCGGGCGCAGGGGCGCACAATCTGCTGCACCATCATCCACAGCACCAGCAGCAGCAGCAGCAGCAGCAGCAGGAGGAGGTGGCCGCGGAGGCAGCAGGCCCAGCCGCCTCCTGCCAAGAGCAACAGCCCCCGTGGCAGCACAAGGTGGCTTGCACCCTATGGCAGCAGCAGCAGCGGGTGGTGGTGGTGGCGCGGCAGCAGCAGCAGCAGTAGAAGCAATGTATCTGGTGACCGTGCAGCGTACCTACGAGCACGTGCAGAACAGATTCAGCAGTGCAGCTGCGGCTGCAATCTCGGGTGTGCTCAACTGGCTGGCTAGCCATGTGGGTGTGAGCCCTAGGACCCCGCTGTCGGCGGTCCTCAACAGCAGCAGCATCAGGGGCTGGGTGCCGCGTGTGATGAAGACGCTGTGCCACGTTGACAGCGCGCAGTCTGCAGCTAGCTGTGGCTTCACGCTGCAACAGGCCTTGCTAAGCCTGTTGCAGATGCAGCCGGTGCAGCAAGCTCTTGGCATGCAGGCTGTCCGCGAGCTGCACATCTTCTGCTTGGAGAGCCAGGTGCTAAATTGGGCTGTTGCAGCAGTCACAGCAGAGGTGGCTTACGCAGCCCCCGCTGTACAGGAGGGCGCAACACCCTCGCAGCAGCAGCAGCAGGGCGGGGTGGGTGGCATCATTGCTAGAAGCCTGGGTGAGGAGACGGCGGGCAAGCTGGTGCGGTGGCGCAGTCTGGTGGAGCAAGCGGAGACGGCCTGTGGCTGGACTGCTGTGGAGCAGGTGCGCTTGCAGTATAGTATAGTATAGTACAGTAATTGGGGATAGAGTCCCAACCTCGGCACTAGCCAGAGAGCCAGGGGCTCATGAGGGTACGTACCCCAGTCTCTCAGGTCAGGTTTGAGGGCGATCTTAAACACCACTATGGCAGCCGTCAATTGCAGTCAGTGCAGCAGGATCCCTTCTTGCAGTTGTAGCAAATTGTGTGCACACCCCTGCTCATCCGCCACTGTAGCCTCATGCACTGTTACACGGCTCTGCAGCCCCCAGCTTGGGTGGGGTGATGCAGTGGCCGCATGTGTGCCAGCGTTGAGTTTGCAAGTGTCACATGTGCCTGGGGCACTCTTGCGACTTGCTGACCACAGGTCCTTGGGAGTCCCACTACAGTAGTTTGGTTTTGAAACCACAGAGCAGCATGTGTGGGGTGGTCTGCAGCAGCCCGTTTCAGCGCTGCTTATGCCCTTTATATGCCTGTGTTGTGGCCGTAACTGGCACAGGCTATCTAGTGTCCTAGGTCACTGGTCGCCTGGTGGTGTCTTGCTTGTCTTGCACCAGGGTCGATTTGCTGCTGGCAGCATGCTGCATGCGCAATGAACCTGGCCGGAACACGTGAAATGATGATGACATGTGTGGGTTATTGCTGTTGGCAGCTGCTGTGGCGGTCAAACCTTCAGGGAATTCCTCACCCGTGCTGCTTGCTGGGTGGCATCTGTGTTTGTGTGCACCTGTGTTTTTGTGTGTCCACCTCAGTATCCGTGGGCGGCCGCAGCATCTGCAACAGTGGAGGCAGCAGCTGTAATGGCAAGGGGCCGGATGGCTGCTGCCACCACTGCTGAGGAGCTGGCAGCAGCACGTGCGGACTACGCTCTTGCATCGACAGTAGCAGACGCCGCAACAACAGCAGCAGTGCTGCGCAGCATGCCCCTCGTAGCGGGCAATGCGGTGATGTATGAGGCACTGGCAGCATCTACAGCAAAAAAGCTGCCAGCATACACCACAGACCAGCTGCTGGACAGCATGAGGCGCCTTGTTGCAGCAGCTGCAGGTGTGTTGGGCACAGCAGGGGCAGCAATAGTCACGCCAGCAGCGGCGGCGGCGGCGGCAGCCGGCAGCGGACAGGGGCTTATGGGCGGAGTGATTATGGGCGTGCAGCTGGATGGGTGGGCATCGGGGCAACAGCAGCAGCACCTCCTGAAATAGAGGTGAGGGCATGGCGGAATATGCACCTTGTGTGTGCTGGCAGCGTTTTGGCCGCAGCATGACTTTGATGGCAGTGGACAGCTGTCTGCTCAAGTTGCACTGCTACAAAGCAAGCCAACTGGCCCCTTCACTTGTGACCAAATCAGCCTATCTTTGTCTTTTATGCCGTTCCAGTACCATCACAGCAGCTGCAATGGCGGTGCAAGCACAGCTGCCTACAAACAGCAATGGGCACGAAGGTTTGCAGTCCAGCCTCGGTGCAAGCATGCCTTTGGATTCTGCTGTTGATGCTTCTCACATGCTGCTTTACCCGTGTTGCCAGTGGTGTTATTGTGTTGCCCTTGCCGGTGTCATTGTCTACCTTGTGCACAGGCTGCAAGGATGGATCCGCTAGGCGCAACAGGCACGCTCTGCGGGTCGACCCTAACACCGCCGAGTGCAGCGCTGAGTGGTGCAGCAGGGAGCAGTGGTGCAGGGCCAGCAGCGGCCGCAGCAGCAGCATCAGCAGGAGAAGCAGTACCAGCCGGCATGCTGGCAGCAGCGCCTGTGGGGCTGGAGGGGCTGCTAGCAACAGCAGCCAACACCACAGCAGTCGCTCCCGCACGACTCAGCAGTGCTGCCGTAGCCCAGCGTGCCTCGGGAGCAGCAGCTACTGCTGCTGATGCAGGCGCAGGAGCAGCGGCAGCAGCTGCGAGTGCGGCTGTAGCTGGCATTTTGAAGTTTGGCAGTGGGCCGCGGTGGCAGCAGCTGCACGGTCCAGGCATGGAGGCATCAGCAGCAGCTTCTGATAAGCAAGTAGGCGACACGGCAGATGCGTGTGGACCCACATAAATTGGAGCTGTGACCAGAGTGCCTGTGCAAGTGTTGAGTTGGTTGAACGCTCATACTGCCATAGCATTGGTGAGTAGTGCAATTTGGCT
Organism: Desmodesmus armatus; assembly: GCA_007449985.2. NCBI lineage: Eukaryota > Viridiplantae > Chlorophyta > Chlorophyceae > Sphaeropleales > Scenedesmaceae > Desmodesmus > Desmodesmus armatus. The sequence continues at coordinate 18,927 of VIIQ02000376.1, forward strand.
TATGTAGTGTTCAAGGAATAAGTGAATTCCTGATTGCGTCACTTGCTGCTGTGCACACAGGTCCTGCACGTGGCAGACAAGCCACCACGAGGACACAGCCCCAAGAAGCCTGATGCAGCAGCAACAAGACCCCCAGCCAAAAAGGTAGGGGTGACGCACAGTGCAGCGCTTGCATGTGCTCCGTTGCTTACAGATGCCCCAGTAGCGACTGCATTGCGTGCACAATGAACGTGGATGCTTGGCTAACAACAACAGCAGCTGGAAGTGGACTGCAAACACACCTTTGGGTCCCTACAACTGTGTTGAGTTGCCTTCACAACTGCTACGGGCTGTACTGACTCATTTTTGACTTGCACCGCTGTTCACTCTCCTGCTGTTCCAACGGCTGCGCTGCATGCACAGGCTGTTCGCAGTAACAAGGGCGGCAGCAGGGAAGCAGCAGCTGATGCAGGAGCAGCGGCAGTGGCAGCAGCTGGGAACTCGGGTGGCGCATGGGCCATGGCCAGTGGGAAGCCTCCAGCGGCAGCCGGATATGCAGCAGCCAAGGTGGGGCTATGGCGCCGTGCAGAGCTTGCATATGCTGTGTTGCTTGCCGATGCCTTTGCAGCGACTGCATCACCTGCACGACAACAGCAAAGGCCTCTAGACGTGTGATGCAAGCATACTGCTGGGCTCCTGCAACTATGCTGAGTTGCCTTGCCCACTGCTACGCGAAGTACATAGTTAAGTTTGCATGCACCAGTTTCGACGATCCGCCTGTGTCATTGGCTGCTCTGTGTGTAGGTGGTGAGCGGAAGCAGAACTGCAGCTGCCAGCGGCAGTGCCGCTGAAGCTGATCCAGGAACAGCGGCGGCAGCAGCACCTGGGAGCTTGGGTTGGCACATGGGCAGTGGGGCGCACCAGCTGCAAGGGCAGGGCGCTGCGGCGGCAGCAGCAGCAGCTGCTAGACAGCAGGTAGGCGCCATGGCACAGTTCAAGTCTGCATGTGCTGCATTGGCGGCACCAGTTGCTCAAATGCGCATCGTGAGGCCTTTGTTCCCGGAACAAACTGAGCATTATGCAAGCAGTAACCCTCCAAGGGAGGTTTGGAATCTGACATCATGGCGTCCGCATAAACAGACAGGATGAATAGACCCTCAGCCCAGCAGCTGTATTGAAGTTGGCTGGCGTATGCCTTTGTGACATGTGCTATCAGTTGCCATGGGTTGCTGCTGGCCGGCACCTGGCAGGCAGCACTGCACAGCAAGTGTGCATGCGCATGTGTGCATGCACATGTGTCAAGTCGGCTCCACTACCAGTTGATCTTTTTGATGCCGTGTCAGTGCTGGATTGTACACATGTTCGCATGCTCTGCTTGCCTCTCTTGCCACTTTGTGCAGGGAATGCGTGCCAACGTGAAGCAGAATCCACCTTCCAGTCCCAACTTGGGGCTTTCCTTGAAGGAACCTGCCGCAGCAGCCCCAATTCGCAAGGTAGGGCCCCCATGGCATGGCGCAGTGCAGAGCTTGCCTGTGCTCCGTCACGCATGCTTTGCGGATGCCTTGCTGCGATTGCATCAGATGCACAACAGCGCTATTCCTTGCCAACAAGAGTGTCAGCACATACCTCAATTGCTGCAAACATAATTCTATGGGATGCAGAATTTGCTGCGCCTGTTCTGCGGAATGCTGTGCGTGTGTATTGGGCACGGCATGCATGCTACCACTAGCAACAACAGCTGCATGCAAGCGACGTTGCTTTCCTCGTGCCATGTTGTGTCTGGTTGCTCTGTGCAGAAGTCGAGCGTGGGACCCGGCCGCTGGTCATCATCAAGCCGTGCACAGCTGCCAGCAGCAGTGGGAGCATCCTCAACAGTAGCTCAGGGGGCTCTTTGAGGCTGGCTGGGTACCAACCACCAGCAGCAGCAGCAATAGCAGCAGGAGCAGAGGTGCAGCAGGGCTCGGCAAGGCAGAAGCTCTCGGCCTCGGCTACAACAGCAGCAGCAGGAGAGGACGTCAGGCCGCTGGGCGACACAGAGACGGTGTGCGGTGCCTCATTCCTGAATCTGGAGACTCACTATAAGTGCCAGAGTGATGCGGAGCGCTTCCTGAAGAAGCTGCAGCGGGAGCTGGGTGGCGCAGGCTTTTCGTTGTACTCTGACGTGCAGCGTGTGTGTGGTGTGGCGCGGACAGTCTCAGTGGGCCTCACCAAGCAGCTGGTAGAGGGTGTAGGGCGGGTTCTGCTGATGAGCGGGCAGGACGGAGTGCAGCTGTCCATCAGCTATGGGCACAGGGACTCAGTCCTGGTCACAGTACAGCAGCCTGACAAGCAGCTGAATGGGCGCAATGCCATGCTGTGGATGCTAGTGTTGCTGCACCACAGCATGCCCTGAGATAGCTGGCTGGGAGCGGCTGCATGTGGCACATGCAGTGGAGAAGTCTTGCACTGTGGGATGGGGGTCGCCCTCAGTACAGGCACACATGCAGCAGAGCAGCAATGTGTTATCACTAGCGATGTGTCGCCACCCCTACATGGTACTGTGGCCATTTGGCTGACCCATGTTGCTATGACACGGCGGATGGTGGAATGTGATGTCTGGTGTGAAATGGCTGCTTTCTTTTGGTTGTGGGCCGTTAGTTAGCCAGCTGGTTGGCAGTAGTAAGCAGCTGAAGCTGCTGCTGCTGCCAGCCAGCCAGCCATCCAAGACCAGCCAACGAGGAGGCCGCCCATGTGTGGTCTCACATCAATTAGTTTCTTCCTTGAAGACAAGTATTTTCTGCACTAATCAGGTTCTTCCTTGGAGACAATTATTTTCTGTACATCAATTAGTTTCATCCTTGGAGACAAGTATTTTCTGTACATCAATTAGTTTCTTCCTTGGAGACAAGCTTTTTCTGTAACCTCCCAGGAGCGCTAGAGGAATCCCCGGACAAAGCCAAGGCCCGAAGGCTTGTAATGAAGCAGGGGAGGGGGCCATATGAACTGGACCGGAAGTCGCAACCGCTCCTCGCCTACTGGCTGCTGCTCCTGAGGTGACTGTGCGTAACACAGCCCCACATTTCGTGTGCTCACACGACTGCTGTCCGGCTAAGCGCACCCGGCCGGCAGGGAATACAACAGTCGTGCACTGACACTAAGGAGGTTTTGCTTGTCTCCAATACATTGTTAGTGCAGTTAGTGTGTGGTAACATCAGAACTGTGCAAGCTGGTGACAATTATTGCCGGTTTGGTATCAGGATCCCAAATCAAACTTTAATAAGATACTTAATTATTGATATTTTGTTGTTTGTATCGAATTCCGTATTGTGGGGTGAGAGCTGAGGGAACGAACCTTCAAGTGTGACACTGGCGGGAATATCAGCGGTTGCCAGGGTTTTGGGCTCACATCGACGGTCTTTGCCATTGTAACAGTCGATATAAATTTCTATGTGCGTAAAATGGGATAGTTTTGGTCGCGGCAGCGTCAGGCACAGTGCATTAGCAGTACTGCAGTAGCCTAATCAGCAGACTCTGCAGAGCAGCGCTGGTTGCAGCAGCTCTCTATGTTTCCGTGGTGCCCAGCTGCACAAATGCTGCAAAACCAATGCTAGTCGAACTGATGTTGCTGCAGCCAGTAGCGATGAACAATTTTGTATCCTGCCACGCTGGCAGTAACTCAGCAACAGCGCCTATGACACTTACGAGTGAGCCTGACAAGCAATTCATGGCACAACATTACTGACAGAAACGCAACTTGAGCATACATTGCATAACATGGCAGCGACGAATGCACTGCACTGCCAACAACAGGGCCGCTTGGAATGGGCCTTCTTTATAAAATTTGGTCTTTGTGATACTGCCTTGTCCTTTACTGCCTTGTGTGTCATGTCTGCACTGCAGTTGAATGTACTTGCTTGCCTCAGCAGCAGCAGCAGCAGCAGCAGCAGCAGCAGCAGCAGCAGCAGCAGCAGCAACAGTAACCTGCACACGCCAGGTTGAGCGCCTGGGCAGTTTATTCTGATTGCAGCACATGATTTGGCGACAGCAGCACCACCACCAATAAAGACTATCATAGGACACTTGAAGCACACTGCTTGCGCGGCCTCAAGCCCAACATCTCTGCAGCATGGCAAAAGTTGCAACTGCTAGCGTGCGGCACAGCAGCAGGGGGCTGGTAACCGCCTAGTCTATACTGGGTTGATTTTAACCCTGCGGAGCTGCGCTCAAGCGGCATGTCCAAACTATGGTAACAGCAGCAGCGGCAGTGTTGCATGCAGAAAGATCTTGCAAGTGTGCACTGCTGTTGACGTGTGGGCGTCTGGGTTTGTGGTTGTGTCTGTCTGGCCGTCAGATGACATTCTAGCCATGTGCCTGCTACAAATTGATATGGGAATTCAACCAGCGTTGCACAATATCAACGGTGTGGGTACCAACTTGTACCCCCTTTGTATGTCGGGCAGGGCAACGGGGCAGAATTCAGCAGCAATAATGCGGTGACAGTGTGATATAGGGCATGTGGGTGCGGTGCAGTGACTACTGCTTTGGTGCTTGTCATTGTTGCTCTCCTTCAGCAAAGCAGTTGCCCCAACGCATAACATGCCCCAATTCATATCATAGCATGGCCTAGCCCCAGAGCTAGAGCCTGTCAGGTGACTGCAGCAGCAGATCATCTGCCGCCGGGTTTACCGGGTTTACACCATCTTTGTGTATACAGCACTGGTCACCACCCTTGGGTCAGCTATATGCCAAACCCAACTCCGTTTCTGTGGAAGCTGGCAGCCTTGCATAGTGTTCTTTATGGTGACATTGAAGCTTGTGGGACGTTGGTTCACCCACTGGCTGAAAGCAGTGCGCAGCAGTACTGCAGTACATGCAGCAGTACAGCTACCCACTACAGTAGGCCAACAGGCTATACAAGACCAGCCGCGTGTAGGCCTCCCACATAAGGTCTCAAAGTTGGATGTTTCGCGACAAGCGTGTTCTGTAATCTCCTAGGAACGCAAGGGGAATCCCGGTTTGCGGAAACATCGAACCAGCATTACTGCTGTAGATGCACCTACGGGAGGAGCGAATATCAGATAGCCCTAGCCCTCAAGCTGTCCCCACTTGCACAGTGTACATGCTGTTCCTGAGGTGACTGTGCATGACACAGCACCACATTGGCGTACTGGCATGGTGGCTTTCCGGCGGGAGCGCACCCCCGGCCGGCAAAGATTACAGCAGCCACGCACTGACGCTAAGGAGATTTATATTGACTCAAGAGGCATCTGGGTGGAGCCCGAGCTAAGTACTGCCAGCTCGCAATGCAGCGTTGGTAACCAGGTCGCAGCTGAGGGGTTTCAGGGGCGGGGCCATGTTTCATTCATCGATTTCTTTCCTGCATGACCGTCATGATAGGCTATCAACCATGTTGTCTTACCGTGCACAACCAGAGATGTTGTGCGCTGGCCAGCATCCCCAGTCACTAGCATCCAGAAATGGGAGAACATTACCGCCCATCTGCAAGACAGAGCCCAATGTACTATGTGCATCTTACAAAGCAATGAGTCAAGGGCAACAGGTGGCCCTGGCAGGCAGCAGTGATGGGGGCACTGACTCCAATGGGACAGCAAGCCTCGAAAGGCGGTGGTGACCTGCTGAGTGCAGCGTAGCAGCAGTGAGGACCTTGAGCTTGAGTGCAGTCAAAGTTAAGGTTAAATCTACTACATACCCCCTTGGTGAAGTTACGCTATAAAATTTCTGCCATTAGCCTCGCGTCCTGAGAGGACGGCTCATCACATGCATGCATGGGGGTCTAGTGGCGCAGTCGCCTGTGAGCCTCAGCACAACGGGGTTGGAAGCACCGTCAACAGGCTGTCAACTGCACCGTGCAGTGGCACATGTCATAGAACAAGATATTACACGTTGCATCGAGCTTGTATCATTTGCACGCCAAGGGAGCACTGCAGTGCAGGCACAAACTTGCATGCTAGTACAGCGGCGAAGGCAGGGCACGCACCACACCGTGGGCATGAGGGCCCTCAAAAGGTTGCATGCACCAATCAGTGGCGGGCCAGTCACCCACAGGATGGCTTGCAAATGGAAGCTACCAATGTACCACCAGCAGTTAATCGGTCAGTCAGTCAGTCATCCAGTGAGTCAGTCAACAAAAACGGTCAGTGGCAAATACACACACTGGAATGCAGTGCCAGGCACACATACTATGTGTACACACCCACTGAAAAAATGGACCAGCGCGCACCGTCAAAACAAATCCACACAGGTGTCAGCGCAGCAGATGTGGCCGTCCCTACTCTGCCCCTTCTCCTGCGCTGTCAATGTCAGGAGTGTCTAGAACAACTGCAGGCCACGAAAGCTACTAGGGGCCGCCAATCACAGCTGCGGCAGCTCATCACACACACTGCCAGTGTATGCTGTGGTGTGATGTGTGTGCTGGCCAAAACCCCAAAGCATAGGGGTGCAGGGGGTTACAGAGGGACACGGTGGCAAGCACAGCAGGGGCTGTAGCGCGAGGAGCCACAACCAACAGCCAGCCGCGAAAGCGGTCAGCAACAGGATTGGGGGTGGTCAACCACCACCCTGAGCCCCAGATCAATGTCAGCAGCTTGGCAGATGTGCGATCAAAGACCATGTGCCCATCTGAGGCACACAACACACCAACCCTGCCCGGCTAAGGCTAAGCCACTAGCAGTGTCACCCAGGACGCATGTGCGCCCGGCTTGAGACCGGCCGTTGGGAGCAGCGTGGCCCCGAGCATCAGGTGACTCTCCTGCCTACAATCAACAGGTCAGCATAAGCCTAGCAGACATCAAGGCGGCTCGCGGATGGAGGCATGCCGGCTGGTGGAGGTGCGCACTGCTTGTGGACACAAAAGCCCAGCTAAGATGATGTCACATCCGCCTAAATGCTGCTTGGTGCAGCCCCAAAAAAGGTGGGCCGCGCAAATCAGGTGCCCCTGACCAAACTCAACTGGGGAATTTACCCTGGTGTGGAATGGGGTGTGCGTGCACCGCGGGTGCCGGCCCCCTCCGCATGCATGCACGCTGCATTCATGGTCCTTATGCACGCGTCATATCCATGCCAACATGAATATGGTCAACCACACAAACAACAGACAAAGGGTCCTGCTGACGCTGCCATTTGTCATGCATGCGCACAAAGGAAGGAGGATGCAACACACACATGGTACACATCGTTGAGTAATACGACGGCAGTAGAACACGACAAAACCCTGCAGCTGCAAGACACACCAGCCTCACACACCACAACACCCTATAGTAGGGGTTTGGGGGCGACAGTACGGGACAGCCGCCCACTTCTGAGGGGGAAAGAAGGTCCCTGCCTGCTGCTTCGGGCGCTAGCCAGCTTTTCATGGCAACTGGAGAGGCAACAGAGGCCACAAAAGGCAACACGCCGAAAACAGCATGTGCGTGGGAAGCAGGGTCATGCCCAAGGATCATGGAAAAATGAGGCTCCAGGTTGTTGGTGACCTGTTGTACCTCCGAGCCGCTTCCCGGCAAAAACAAGCGCCACACCAGTCGCACAGTCAACATCGCGGCTGGACCAGACACACCAGTCAACAGTAAGGTGGGAAAGCACAGGCAAGGAAGCTTTTCGACCCGCAGAGGGCACATTCAGCCTGCAGCTGCTGCTGAGGCGGCGTGATACTGAAGGAAAATGAAAATGTGGCCGCAGGGCTGCACGCTTCACCGCTAACCAGTTGCTGCTACATGACGACATTATTCGCTTCATCACAGCCGCCATGTCCGGTCAACAAAACCCCGAAGGTGAGGCTATATGCCTCGTGAGTTAACAAAACAGCACACAAACGTCAGCAGCGGTCAACCAAACACACACTACCTAACCTAACCTAGGGGTGAATGCGTTGGTCAAACGCATGGGGTGGCTCGAACCCCCCCAATGAGTCACCAGCCGGCTGCACACACGGAGAGAGACACACACGTGTGTCAACAGCACCAGCACACACCTGTCTACTAAAGGGCACAGCCCAAAAAACACACAACACAACTTGCAGGACAGCACATTACAGCGCAGCACACACACTCCTGCAATCCCAGTGCAACACAATGCTCTCTCATTTGATCAGTACACGGCCACACACATGCCAGACAGTAAACCCCAGCCAAGCCCGCCTACAACCGCTGCAGGATGACACAGTCAGAGGACTTACACACGCACCTACTGCTGGTGCAGGCCACCAACCTTCCCAGATCCATGCAACAAATACAACTTCCCCCGCCCCTCCCTGGTAAAACCAACCGCAGCCAGCACAACAGCACTGCTGCTGTTTACCGCATGTGGTGCATAGCTGAACAACCCTACTCATCCATGAGGCCACCTCAGGTCAAGGTGGTTTGCATGGCAGCTTTGGGGTTTAGCCCTGAGGCAAGGTTAGCAACAGGCGTAAATGCGCCCACAAAGCCATGTCCCGGCCTACTAGGCATTGATACAGCATCCTTACTAAACCCAGCCCACCCTCAACACCGCACACGCTTGCTGTAAATGCGTGTGCACAGCACACCAAACACCCTCCCTCTCTTTCACGTGTCAAAGAGTGGCACAGGCCACAGGACGTGTGCTTGCGTCCCAGCAGCACTATCCCGGCTGCAGCAAAAGCATTCTGACTTGGCCGTAGCAAACACAGACAGCGAACATGGGCCCAGCATCTCTTGGTGGCATTGCCAAAGGGAGGATGCGTGTAGGCAGGATGCAGCACACCACCCTTGGAGGGGACTCACAATGTCCGACAGCACACCATAGGTGCATGACAAAACACAGCGGGAACGAGACACATCAACCAGAGATGCTCTTGCCCATCATCCGCTGCGGTGTGATGCTGCAGCAAGACACAGAAGCATCCTGTGGTGCAGGACTGTGCATGGGAGCACTGCGCTGGACAGCATGTGTTGCCAGGGTGCTTGCGTGCTCAGCACGACAGCTGCTGCTCAAAAAAGGCGAGAAACAGGGCACCATGTGGATCATGCCTAAACAGATTGACCGAAGAAATCCATACGCTGTCAGTCGACACACGCTGCTAATGCATGCGCTGCAGGACAACACAGCAGGAGCCAAGGACGGCTTGTGTGACGCGCGTTGCTAGCTGAACATAAGCTACTGCTTGTATGTCCTTGTGCCTGCTTGTATCGGCCCAAAAACACTCACTGCCAAAACCTGCAGGACATGCGCACAGCATGCTCCGTGTGCTGACCACTGCACAGGCAGTAGTACAAGAGCTGCTGGCCCACCTTGCACATGCATGGGAAGGACAGCACAGGGGCGCAAGTAGCCCTCAGACCCGACTGCCTTATGGCATGCAGACCACAGTGTGCGCGCTGCAGAGAGAACTACATTTCCCTGCAAGAGCCGGCACCGCAAATCACTGATGCCGATGCCAGCTGCAGCAGGTGAAACCTGCCGCCAAGGCCGTGTGCTGTAAGGAAGCCGGAGCTTGTCTCGCCCATAATGCATGTACAGCATCACCAACACCACCACCAGCAGGCAGCACTGCCGCCAATTCCCGCCACCAAGCAATGCCACATGCAAGAACATGCCGCACTGAACCTCCGTGACAGCAACCTCGTGCAACAAAGCCCTACACCCTGGCGATGACAGCAGCACTGTCACGCCTTGTAAAGTCCCTACAAGGCTCCCGCATCCTGCTGGAGCCACGACCACGTAACCACAACCTCAGACCACCAGGGAGCCTGCGGTCGCATCGTTATGACAGCGTGATAGCAGAGCGCAGGGCAACTACGCACAGCAGTAAACGAGACTGTAACAAGCGCTGCGCACAAGGGCAGCAAGCCCTGCTGCTCACATCAGTATCATCAAGACAGCGCGGCAGCATCAAGACAGTGTGATAGCAGAGCGCAGGGCCAGCATCATCTCTGCCGCCTCAGTATCGCTCACAGCATCCTCACTCCCACCCTCTGCACAGACACCCCCGCCATACCCCTGCGCACAAAACCCTGCTACTGCTGCTGTTGCTGCTGGAGAGGCCTTCCCAACAACCCCGCCCTGCTGCTGGGCAAACATGAAGGGCGCAACAGCACCTGCACCACCCACGCCCACGTCTCCTGGTGCTGCTGCGGGTACAGCTACAGCACTACCCAACTGACGCGGCTGCTCCTCGTCCCCAAACAGACTGCCGAGGCAGCGCCGCTTGTTAGGCGCATACTCCACTGCGCCGCCGTCGCTGCTGTCCCGCCGGCCGGCCAAGTGCCAAGTGGACCCCGCTGTCATGCTACTGCCGCCGCCACTGCACCTGTCGATCAAGCTATAGCACCCCTGGTAGTATCCTCCCTCCTGCTGCTGGTGGGGGTACTGTGAGTACTGCTCCTGCTGCTGCTGGGGTAAGGTTAAGGCCTCTACCACCAGCGGCGGCTGCTGCTGCTGCTGGGGGATGCTTCTAAGGACCTCTTGCAGCTGCTGCAGCGCACCACACTGCTGCTGCTGCTGCTGGGTGGGGGAGGCGCAGGACGCTGCAGCCGCCGCTGCTGCCGCAATTTGCGCCACCTGCTGCCACCAGTGAGGGTTACTAAGCTGCTGCTGCCAGGAATCCTGCAACTCCTCAGCACCAGCCGGAGCAGCAGCAGCAGCAGCAGCCGCTGCTGTGGCAGCAGTGCCGTCGGCGGGAATCGAACCGAGGGCATTGTTGTTGGCAGCGGCAGCAGCGCTGCCTGTTGCGGCGGCTGCGGCAGCAGCAGCCGCCGCAGCTGCTGCCGCTGCTGCTGCCAGATCGGCCTTATGGCTCCTGCCGGCGGCTGCAGCCGCCTCATCCTGCTGCTGCTGCCAAGGTGCTACTGCTGCTGCTGCTGCTGGTGCAGGGGGTACAGTGACCCCTGTATGGTCTGTGTGGTCCGAGACACATGGGCTGTGTGCAACAGGGCTCAAGCTGCCAACCCCCTCCTCACTAGCCCTAGGGCTGTACTGCTGCTGCTGCTGCTTGACTGCTGCTGCTGAGAAGATAGCAGCATCTGCTGCTGCTGCTGCTGTGGGAGCAGCAGCTCCTGTAGATCCCAGGGACCCGAGGGGTCCAGAGTCAGATGGCCCAAAGCGGGAGCGGCGGGGTGTGGCAGTAGCAAGGTGCTTAGGTGTGCTGCTGGCACTACTGCAGGGGCTACTGCTGTCACTACCTGCTGCTGCTGCCGTTGTGAAGCCGCCATACGCACCAGCAACTGCTGCTGCTCCAGGCATGGAGAGTGTTGGCAGGGTGCAATCTGCATTGCTGCTGCTGCGGTGGTAGTGATGGTGTTGCTGGGAGGGGTCTGTCCCTTCTGTGCTGTACTCCCCATCCTCTGTCTCCCACTGCTGCTGCTGCTGGTGGGAGTGAGAGAGTGAGGCTTCTGGTTGCAGGGAGTGTGAGCGCGACCCCTGCTGCTGCTGCTGGTGGTGGTGGGAGTGACCGCCCCCCTGCTGCTGCTGCTGCTGCTGCTGCTCAGACATGTAGGCAGCCAGCATTTGTTGGTTGTGGAGGTAGTGTTGGATCTGGTTTTGGATGGCCTCCTGCTGCTGTGGGGGCAGCAGGCCAATGGAGGCCATGTAGCTGCGCAGCACACTCAGGGGGCTGGTGCCATTGGCAGCCCTGCAGTGGTGCAAAATGGCGGTGGTGGTGGTGGTGGGGGGGGGGGGGCGAGGGCACAGCACGGCTTGTCAAATTGCAAGAACAACAAGAATGCAGTGTACAACACAGGGGGGGGGGGGGGAGACGGACAACACAGCATGGGACAGCACACCGCGTCAGGCCACTTTCGGGGCAAAAGGCTATTGTGCAACACTCAGGGGGGCTGGTAGCTTGGTAGCCCTGCAGGGGAGACGCACAGCACACGGCACAGCACAGCGCGTCAGGCCATGACGTTTGCACAAAAGAGAGATCGCGTGGCACACTCAAGGGGCTGATGCCGTCGGCAGCCCTGCACACGGCCCCCGGGGGGAGGGGAGAGGGGGGGGGGGGTAGCACATCGCATCACAGTTGTCCAATTACAAGGCAACACGAGTGCAGTCCACAGAACACTCAGGGGGCTGGTGCCGTAGGCGGCTCTGCAGGGGACATAGAGAGATAGGGAGAGCGAACCGTGTAGCACAGCACAGCAGGTCAGGCCAAGTGGCGGGGACTAAGGGCTATTGTGCAGCGCGCTCAGGGGAGACACAGCACAGCACAGCACAGCAGTGCACATGCCTAAGGTGGCTTACTGCACGCAGCAAACACAGCCAGGGTAGCAGGCACTCAAACCGCACCTGCGCCCCCCAAACACGCACACGTTTATGCAATCCAACATTCCCAAACCCTTACCTGTTGAGGTTGTCCTTGCGCCTGAGTGTAGCGTTCCAGTGGTTCTTCACAGCGTTCTCAGTGCGCCCTGTCAGGGACTTGGCGATCTCTGACCAGCGGTTGCCCAACCTGCAGGAGGGAAGGTAATATGGGGAGGGGGTGAGATTGAGGTGTGAGGTTCACAGCACAAGCAGTTACGCGCGTATCGCAGCTACATGCCTACAAACTCGTCCGACTATCGCTGCTAGGCAACTACTGCTGCTGTTGCTTGTGCAGATGCCCTCCGCTTGCTGTTGCCCCAGTCAATGTTCGCTGCTGCTGCTGCTGAGTGCTGCTGCTGACTGGCAGTCACAAAGCTACTGTGAGTCCTGAACATACAGCTAGCCCCCCCGCCCGCCCTTGTGACACACAAGAACCCAGGTGTTTCAGTGCTCTCTGCACTGCTGGCCGAGCAACCCTTTCGCCGACCCCCTTGTAAACTGTTCGCCCCCCCCCCCCCCAAAAAACACGAAAGCCCCGCGCATGTCACTCACTGCTGGTGTGCACTGATGAGCCTCCACTCCTCCTCCTCCGTCCAGGTGTCCTTCCTGATATCTGGCCTCAGATGGTGGTTCCAGCGCTCCCTGCACTGCTTGCCAATGCGGCCCTCACCCACAGGCTTCTCAAACAGGGTGTTCAGCTGCCTGGCGATGTTGCTCCAGTTGCCTTCGCCATGCTCTGACACCAGCCTGCAGGAAAGAGGGTGGGGGCGTGTGTTGTGGTGGTGTTTTGGAGGTGTGGCGTGCTGTCATATGCAGTGCTGTTGTATGCAGGGAGACCCCCCCCCCCCTGTCAACGGCCGTAGACATGGGGGGGGGGGGGTGCGGGGCTTGCTGCACTGCCAGGTGTCCACTGGTAACACTGAAGCAGCCTGCTGCTGCATCACTGGTTTACATGCCACACCTGCGCTGCTGCTGTTCGCGCTGCTGCTGCTGGTCAATGGTGAGTAACTCCTACACTTGCAGTACACGCCCCCTGTGCCTCTGCACTGCCTGCTGCTCTACTACCTGGCTACTCAGGGCCTCAAATTGGAGAGTACCGCTCAGCGGTGAAAGTATCCACTGGTAACAACCTCCCCCCCAAAAATTGAGCTTCAATCCAAATTCAGCACCCATTCACAACCGGCTGCAACTGTCTCATGGTTTTTTCACTCACCTGCGCAGGGCTTGGTCCTCCTCTTCACACCAGCTGCCCTTGACCCTGGCCACAGGGTACTGCCGCTTTCGCGCTGCTGCTGATTTCGACCCAGCTTTGTCTGACATGACTGATGCTGTCACGTAGCTGCCCTCGCCAGGCCTGGAGACAGCAGTCAGAATTATATGAGGTGACCGGGGCTGGCAAAGGGCAGTAGGTGCAGTTCAGAGAAAAACTCCTGTTGCTTGTTGGAAGCCTGGCGCAAGCAGCTGACTGACGCATCCAATAAAATATGGAGAGGTTCACCTATGTGATTTGGTGTGCTGCTGGCAGGGAAGCCCGGGAAACGCTACTGCTGCCCCCCGCCCAAAACGCTGCCTAGTCCGCAATCAGTCAACGCACCGACCAGGTGCAGGCCATAATCACAAACATAGAGCATTAAGCAAGCTGTTTAACACTGTCTCTGCAGCTACTTCGTCCCACAGCCTGGAATCTGGCGCTCGACACCTACCGTAAGCCCACAAGCCCTCCGCCCCAGTTGATACAGAAGGAACTAAGCTTTTACGGACCAGAGATGTATACTTTGGTAACGCCACCAGACTGGCCGCAATCTTGACTTTGAGTCTCTACTTCAACGCGGTAGAGCGATATGCGTGCCCGTTTCTCTGCAGACAACAATCGCCCGAGTGTTCTGAAAGTTTAGATTGAGTCCTCCAGCCCGCAGACTCGATATTGCACACATACAGTTGTGGGGCCGTTACACCGTTGCAGACGTGTCAGAACGCCGGTAACAGACACCTTGATCACGTGCAGCCTGACGCCATTATTTACCATGAACGTATCTTGTTCGAGGTCTCGTAGGTTTTCATATTGAAAGTGCGCTGTAACGACAGATCTCTGCACACTATTCATGGTCACGGTCTCGAAGATTGTTCATGTGTGAAGCATGTGTGAATATCCCGAGTATGAGGCACGAATCAGCTTCAAAACCACAAGAATGCCTCATGCACATGGGCGTACAGAAGAATCCTGGCCCTGAGCAGCGTTTTCTGCTTCTGCTGCCACCAGCCTGGCAGGGGCACTCAACTGCTTGACATCGAGAGGACAAGTGCAGCTTCGTAGAGCAGTCATTCTGCGCACACGAAGTTATATATATGCGTTGCTCCCCGGCTTGTGTGTTACGAACCACAGCCTTCATGCTGCTTCGCTACTGAAGCACAACCCCAGCGCAGCAGCAGCAAGCTCAACACTGCTTTCAAGCACTTCAGGCACATCATCTTTGACTCAACATTTGAAACTTGCAGCTGTTACAATAGTATATGCAACATTGGTGGTGTAAGTGCCACAGGGACAGCTCTGCCTGGCAGCAGAAGATCATGCACATGCCTGCTGCTGCACGGCTGCTACCCCTATCCTCTCCTGTCCTGCTCCTTTCATATATCTCATCTTGTCACACGCCTGCACAATTGACTCCTGTTCCATTCTGCATCCAACTATCCAAGTCACATACCCAGCCCCTGCATCACCTGACTGCGTCTCAAAGGGAATTGACAGCTGCTGAAAGACCCAGGGTGCTGAACAACCCAGTTGATAAACACACCTGCACTGCTGAGATACTAGCTGACAACCTCTTTGCCTGACCGCCCACAGAATACCTTGCTGCATTCCACCGTGACATCCAACACAACAGTGAGATAGAAACCTGCAGGGATAACCCTCCCGCATAAGCTTTGACATGTGTTGTTTTGTCAAGATACACCATCAGCACACCCTCTTCTCTGGCGTGCACTCAAGGCTTGCCTGACAACAAGACGATACCACCCCCCAGCACCCGTGAACGCATGATCGCATACACACGCAAACTGGCAAGTCTTACAGTGCCAGCACCACCAACACTTTGTCCCCTACAGCAAGCCCACGTGTCCTAGCACACCACCAATCAACACTATCAGCCGACTCTGGTAGGGCCATGCGCAAGTAGCAGTAGCATGCCGTCGCCTACACAGCCCTCCTCATCTCACAGGGTTACTCCCATGTGTGCATGCAGGACACACCAATGACCAGGCCAAACACCCTGGTCACCCACGGCCCCACATACTCTCACATCACCCTGGCCACCCCCCCCCCCCAATGCAGCCTCAAGTCGCCAACGCCCGAGCTCAGTTGCCCTTGGCGTTGGCGTACTTCACCATGATCTGTCGCTGCCGTGAATCGTTTGGCATCACCGCCCCGTTGGCTGCCAGTGCCGCCTCCGCCTCTTCTGCACTGCTGTACACCAAAAAAAGCCACAGCCCTTATGGCGGCCATCATCCTGACCCCTCAACAACACCATTGGGAGGCACTGACCACAGCACCCCCCCCCCCACACACACACAGACCCAACTCCAATCTCATAAGCCCAGTCTGTGACTCAGTTGCCCTTGGCGTTGGCGTACTTCACCATGATCTGCCGCTGCCGTGCGTCATTCGGCATCACCGCCCCGTTAGCAGCCAGTGCCGCCTCCGCTTCCTCTGCACTGCTGTACACCTGCGAGGAACCAACACACGCACAGGGCACACCATGTTGCACCTACATATGTAGCTTTGAAGAAAATTAGTCTGGCTGGAACGCTCCTGGGCCTGGGCTAGGAGCAGCACTGCTGTTCATCATCAGCACTGATGATCAGCAGCATGGCGTAGCTTGCCTTGTATGATTCTATGCCTTGTGTACAATATATGACGAGATTGATTGAACGGACTCACCAGGAAGCCACACCCCTTGTGACGGCCGTCCCCCTGACCCCTCAGTAGTACAAGCTCCAGGATGGTGCCAAACTGGCTGAAGAAGGGAAACAGGTCACCCTCTGCCATGTCGAAGGAGATCTGGCCGATGAACAGCTTCCAGGCCTTAGCAGCCTGCAGCAGCAGCAGCAGGAAAGGGGGTGGGTGCTAAGAGATGTTACTAGGGATGTGTGTCGCATATCAAAGCACGAGTCGCTAGGAAAACTTGGCCGATGAACAGCTTCCAAGCCTTGACAGCCTGTGTACAGGGGCAGCAGCAGTGGAGGGGGGGGGGTCAAGGGGGTTTCAGAGTCTGACATAGCCAAGATGTCATTGCCAGGAATGGTCTTGCCGATGACGAGCTTTCAGGCATTGGCAGCCTGCTGGTACAGCACAAGGGCGGGAGGAGGGAGGATGTCACAGCTAACGGTTACATGGAAATGTGTTGCTTACCAAGAGCGTCTGCACTGCAACAAGCAGTGCTAACAGCAGCGGTAGATGTTGCTGGTGCACTTGCCTGCATGATGGTGACTACACTCAAGAGCGTTGCTACGCCAAGCAGCCGCACCTCTGATGCAGCTGCTGTTGCAGCTTCGAGCCCCCCCCCTCCCCGCGCAGCAGCTGCCAGCGCACCCTCCGCCCCAACCCCCACCCCTGCACTTGCCTGCAGGTTGCCGTTCTGGTCTCCGAGGCCCATCACTCCCCCCTGCTTCCTTGGGCCGCCCATGGCGTTCATGCCACCCATGGCGCCCATGCCGCCCATGGCGTTCATGCCGCCCATGCCCATGCCGCCCATCCCCATCCCGCCCATGTTGCCCATGCCGTAGCCCATGGGCATGTTCATGTTCATGCCCTGGCTGTAGTTGCCCATGGCACCTGCAGGCAACGGCATTGGCAAACACGGCAGCAGCAGCATCAACAGTGTAGTTGGTACCAAATTACAGGTGATGTGCTTTCGCTTTCAGCGCTGCACCCCTTGCCCTGCACAACCCCAACACCCCTTACTATTGATACATACTCAGCAGCCCCATGCCACCCACACCACACCAGCCAACTATCCCTCCCACACCCGTGCATGATGCCCCCCCCCCCCTCAAACAAGCTGCCACCTGCCTGACATGCCGCCCCCCATGCCGCCGCCCGTACCACTGGCCATGCTTCTGCCCATGCCACCAGCACCCTCCCGGCCCGCTGCTGGCCAATCTGGTCACCCATCACACCATACCCCCCCCCCTTCCCCCATTATGAAGTGCCTCTGATCACGCTCGAGCCAACCCCCACCTGCCAATTGCCCATCATACACCCATGCAGGATCCCCCCCAAACACACACATGCCAACCCACCTGACATGCCTCCGCCCATTCCTCCACCCATGCCTCCACTCATGCCACCCATGCCACCAGCCATGCCACCAGCTCCATCCTGGCCTGCTGCCGCACCCTGCTGGCCGGTCTGGTCACCCATCCCTCCTGCCTGGCCATACCGCCAGCCTGGCCCTGGCCCATGGCTCCACCACCCTGCGTAAGTTTGCAGCAGCAGCAGCAGCAGCAGGCAGCAGTGTGAGCAGCGCTGGGCACTTTTCTTCAGCCAGTCAGTGCACCATGCCCTGTCTGTATGCACTGTTTGTGCCTGCGCACATCTGTTCCAGGGTCAAATCCCCTCCCAGGCACCAGATCAGCATCTTCAAGCCCTACTCTGCTAGCCACTGGACTTCTTGCCAACTAACAGGCAACCTCAGCAAAACGTTAAGCAGAGTAAAGGCGCCTGCAGAACCACTGCAGCACACACAAGCTGCACAGCCACCGCTCTACACTCACCTGGCCCTGCTGCCAGTTCTGGTTGCCTCCGCCCTGTCCTCCTGCACCGCCCTGGCCCTGCTGGCCCATCATGCCACCCTGGCCCTGGCCCATCATGCCACCCATCATGCCTGGGGGTGAAGGGTGGGGGTGGTGGGGATGGAGGGTGATGGCGAGGGAGGCAGGAGACAGCACACGTGTTACAGTTTGCTTGGACAAATGCACGTCAGTGCAAACAAAGTTGATGCGGCAAACCATAGCTGTGCGACATTCACACCGGGACGGCAGCGTGCATGCAGGGGGGCCCATGGTAGGCCAACTGCAGCTGCTGTAGCACGCTTCCTCATATATGCTGCTCACACAGTTGCTCATCCTGCACGCAGGATGCACACCCTGCTATTGTTGCTGCACTACTGCTGTGCTTGTAGTGGCATCAAAACACACCCACCTGGGTTCATCATGCCCATACCCGGGCCCATCATGCCCTGGCCCATCATGCCTGCAGACACACACATGGACATGACGGTAACAGTGACAGCTAGCCATACCATCAGCTCTCATACATTGCTGTACAAACTACACCCAAAAATTGCACCACTGTGATCTCGGTCTGAATCACTTACTATGTGCACAGCAGCAGACATCGCAGCGACTGCACATGCTGAGCAAGTCGTGGCCTGTCAGCTACAACTTGAGAGCCTGACTACCCATCTGTAAGCCCCCCCCACACACACCCCTAACAGCAGCACTCCCAGCACACAAACTCTACCGACGCTGCTGCTCCCCTGAAATAATTTTGCCAAGCCCCACCCACCTGGCATGCCCTGGCCCATCATGTTCATCATCATGGGGTTCATACCCATACCCTGGGCAGCAGCAGCAGCAGCAGCAGCAGCAGCAGCAAATAAGGACATCAGCAGTGAGCGAGTGTGTTGTCAGAAGCTGCTACTCCAGAACCCAACATACAACTTCGACATCACACTGCAGGCAGATCCCAAACATGTGCCATGCAACAGGTACTCACATCACATCTGTAAACGTACATACGAGAAGACAGCCATGTATGTTGCAACATGCCACCACATAACGCATGTTTGTGCCACACAAACCACATAGGAATGCCCCCCCCCCCCTAAATTCCCAGGCTCCCACAGGCGACTCACCATGCCACCCATGCCTCCCATCATGCCCATGTTGCCCATGCCTCCCATCATGCCTCCCACGTTGCGGCCCATACCACCCATCATCTGGCGCTTGGCGGGACCTGCAGTGTGCGGCACACACATGGACAACCACACAGCAAGGGATAAACCTCATCAGCCGGCTGGAAATCTCAATCACATGCATGTTGTGATCCTGCGGGGGTGGGAGGGCGAGGAGAAGGGGGTGGAGTAGGCCCCATGATAAGCAGCTCCGCACCATACACTCAAACTAGTGGTGTTGCGTTGCCGCACTGTTCTGATCATTGGTCACTATGTAGGAGGCCGTCAATGGGTGGGACAAGGACAGCACCTACACAAGCACCCACGATCAGAGCAGTGGTGCCATGCAACAGCGGATGTGTGACCTGCTGCGAGTTGTGTGGATATGTCCACCTTGCGTTGCAGAGATGTGATGTTCCACACCGCTGTTACAGTAGTGCACACACAGGTTCTTGGCGCTGCACCAGCTGTCAACAGCACCACCCTAGACAGCCAATCCAACTAACAAAAAAACACTTTCAGAAGGCATGGGGGGTGGGACATGTAAGCTGAAAGGCAGTGTGACAGAACCCTACATCCAGTAAAAAACAACATACATGCTCAAGGAGGGTGCGGCCAGCTGGCAGCAGTGGTGCAGTGACCTGCATTCTGAGGTACAGAAGTCAACTCACATGCCCCCCCCCCCCCCCATCACGGCGCCGTTCTGCACGGCTCAAGATCTTGCAACACACCACCAGCATCAGGTTGCCTTGAAGGACACGTGATACAGTAGAGGAACAGACAGCAGACAGCAGACAACACTGCATAGCTAGCAAAGGCACGCTGAAGAGGAGTGAGGCAGAGCCCCACACCACAATGGAGAGCTTTGCAACACTTCTTATTACAGGGTGTTGCAGGCTTACATCAGTGGTCTAGTTCACCTCCCCTCATAACATGCGCATTGCACCCCCCCCCCCCCATAACAACACACAAAACTTTGCCATGACAAACATATGATGTAGTCTGATAAGGTCAGACAGCAGGCACGACTGCATAGCTAGCAAAGGCACGCTGAAGAGAAGTGTGACGGAGCCCCACACCAATGATGAGGAGGTACTTCACACTTCCTCCAGCAGGGTTTTGCTGGCTGACAACAGTGGTCCGGGTCACCTGCCCTCACAACAGACACACTATAACTGGGCTTACCCCACCCCAGCTTCTTAAAGACACACATAACTTTGACATCAACAACGCGCGATGATGTATAGGGCCAGACAGCAGGCAGCACGGATGCCAGGTGCGGCACGCTACAGAGAAGTGTGGCGGAGCCCCACATCTTAGATGAGGAGGTACAACACACTTCCTCCACAGGGTGATGCTGGCTACCAGTGATGGTCTGGGTCACGTGACTTGTGCCCATGTTGGCCCGCATGCAGACACCAGCAACAAACACTAGCAGCACTAGGACCTCCCGCCAGCGGCTTGGCTTGGCAGGTAAACTGTGAGGAGACAACAAAGCACCCCCCCCCCCACACACACGCACATTCTCTGTGTCTACACACACATGTGCATCCACCCTTCCACCCCCCTTCCCCAAATCAACACTCTCTGGGTAGCGCCGCAACAACACTTGTGGACATCGCTGCATGCAGCACTGCTTGCATTCAGTACAGTGCAGTAAATGGGGACACAGTCCTTCCGGACCTCGGCACTAGCCAGCGAGCCAAGGGTTCATGAGGGTGCCCCAAAGAGCCTGTTGTACCCCCGTCTCTCAGGTCGGGTGTGAGGGCGATCGAAATCACCCGCCAAGCTAGCCGTCAATTCCAGCAGCATTTCCCCCGTGGTGTGCCTAGCACCGCCCGGTTCAGGCGGCAGCACCCCCCAGACGCACTTTGGCGCTGCCGTACTCTCGCAGTAGGCAGGATTTGAACCCAAGACCTATCAGATGATATGCATGCCTCCAATCATCAGCCGTCAGGTCATGAGGTGAACCAGCAAAATCAGACAAGCACCAAAGCACCGCAGGAACACGCACAGGCGCTGCCGCACCGAACAGCCAACAAACACGCGTCGTTTGGCACCAGCATATCCATGTGCCGCAACATGTTGGCCTCCGCAAGCCTAGTCGGCCCCACATGCAGACAATTGCAACAGTGGGACCACCCGTAAGCAGCAGCTAGCTCGGCAGATGGCTCAGCAGGGATCACAGAAGCCACCGTCTGCCCCGCCCCCCCTTCCGCCCCTACGGCCCTAGGGTTGCTCCGCTTTGCACTTAAGGAAAGGTGAAAGGCAGCAACATCTGTCCGGTCGCTACATCAGCATGATGAAATGCTTGCATTTACCAGTGACTCCGGGACATGAAGTCATCGGTTGCGTCAGGCACTCACACATGCTGTCGCAGCAACACGTCAGGCGCTGTCGCAACGCACCCACCACCTCACAGCAGGACCCGCTCCTCCAAGTATTTGAAAATTGCTGAAAAAAGTAGGAGTCACATGACAAGGTGTTCCCTTTGCACAGCGTTCACCCCACCACATGTAGTCCGGCTCGCCATGCCCCTCTCCCACTTATCCAAGCCCCTCTTGGCAGCATTGATACCAACTGACAACACTGATAGGAACTCAACCCCAAAGGATATTAAACCCACTCGGTACATCAATCCAGCATCAGCAATACCCCACCTGCCACCCCTTCACAATACAATTGCCGTGATGCAGATTGACAGCCAGATACCCAGTCACCCACAATGCATGTCACACCACACAACAACCGACCCGTATCAGTCAGCAAGGCCCTGGGCACCAGACACCTGACATGCAAGTCGATGGCGCTGTCGGCCCCGTTCCCCCCAGCAGCAGCTCAGCAGCTGGCTCAGCAAAATGCACGATAATCACCCTCCAAAATTCGCATACATGCAGGAGGAGCAGGTGCAGCATGATGATGCAGCAAACTACCCCCCCCCCTCCCTTTCCCCACTCACATCTACATCTTGCAACCCCTCCCGCAAGTTGAACCCCTCCCGCAAGTTGAACCCCTCCCTCAAGTTGAACCCCTCCCGCAAGTTCAACCCCTCCCTCAAGTTGAACCCCTCCCGCAAGTTGAACCCCTCCCTCAAGTTGAACCCCTCCCGCAAGTTGAACCCCTCCCTCAAGTTGAACCCCTCCCGCAAGTTCAAACCCTCCCGCAAGTTGAACCCCTCCCGGAAGTTGAACCCCTCCCGCAAGTTGAGGCGCACTTGACTAGTAATGTGGAGTGGCCCAGCAGCACTTGTGTGCATCCCTGCTACACACCCTGGTGCTTGATTGTAGTTGCCGACAACTTCAGGCAACAAAGTCACCAGCTACGTCAGACAAGCAGCAGGGATGCGGCAGCAAAACGCACCGGCGCCACAGCAGCGCAGCCACCAACAATGTGAAATCCAGATCACCAGCCACCCCCGTGTGCCACAGCACTAAGCTAGGTCATGGGAAGTCACATGCTTGCCAAGATCGCATCCTTGTAAGCCCCACATGCAGAGCACTAACTAACAGCACAGAGACCTCCAGCCTTGGTTCAGCAGCTGGCTGATGGGGGGGGGGGGGCAACAAGCACCTCCCACGTACACCCTGCTCTTCCACAGGCACAATCTGCAACTGGCACGGGGTGTAGAGCAGCAGCATCTGTACAAGCCGCTTGAAACAACAACCAAAGCCTGTAATCACCAGCAACTTCAGGCCATGAAGTCACCAGCTACGTCAGGCTGAAGCCATGCCGCTCAAGCAACACGCCACGAGCTACCAATCCCCACCCAACAGGATTTCAGCGAGTGACGGCACCCGCCACCTCCTTGCACCGTATCTGTCCCACTGATGCTCACCAGCAGCTGACCATGCTGATGTTCATCAACAGCACCTGCACACTTGCCGGGACAACTTTGTGCGTCATGACATAAACAAGGTCCCTTCTACTGCCCGGGTCCCCACTCTGGGCATGTGCAGTGCAGCAGCACTGGTGTGAATCGCTGAATGCTGTGATGATGCCTGTAGTCACCGGCAACTTCAAGCCTTGAAGCACCAACTCCATCAAGACTACCAAGCAGCCCTCAGCAACACGCACAGACGCTGCCGCACCACACACATCAATAAAAATAGGAGAACCCCAACACAACTGATGTCGCGGCTTATGCCACTGCTTCAGCAGGGAAGAGGGGCCCCTAGTCCCTCAGTACAGCCACCCCGCCCCCCTCTCCAGTGGCAAAATACATGCCCATGTGTCCAGCTTTGGTACTGTGCATTGGTGACGTCTTGCAACACCCCCCTTCCCCACCACAGCCGCCTACACAGTCCGCCTGCCCTGCATTCACTCCAAGGAAAGTGTTGCAAGCCAACATTGACTGAGCGGTCGCTGCAAAGACCAAAGAGGATCAACCTGCAATCTCCAGGAACTGCAGGCCTTGAAGTCACCAGATACGTCAGGCAGACCCCCAGGGGCCGCAGCAGCACGCCAGGCGATGCTGCACCACACCCACCACCTCACAGTACTACTGCCCTAGTAGGGCCTGCACCTCATGGCAGTGGAGAGGGCCAGCAGGGTAAAGATGAGGTGACCCCATTGCACACAAGACACCTAGGAGCAAACTAGGAAGATTTTGGCTGGGCAGCAACAACGACAGGCATACAACCACGCCCATCGCAGCCTGCCCACCTTCGATCACCATGTTGGCCCAACATGCAAAAAGAGGCTGCGACAGGCCAGACAACAACACTGAGACACCCCCACCAACACGCACAGATGCAGCTGGACCCCATTGCAAACAACACCACATGAAAATCCACGCACCAGCAACTGCTGTTGTTCACGCCGCCACTTCTGCAGAGCATCAGTCTCCCCTAGTTCGCAAGTAAAGCCAGCCAATGGTGCGGCGCTGCAACACTTGTGCGAGTCGCTGAGCCTGCGCCACATGGGCATGTAGTCACCAGCTTCATCACACCCAAGTCACACAGCCGCAGTAACACGCACAGACGCTGCAGCACCGCACACACCAACCGACCCCCCCCCCAGCAATGCGCTAGCTTCTCTACTCACTTTGACACTGGCGTGGCGCAGCAGCACTTGTGTGTGCCGTTGCAAAAGGGTGCGCGCAGGTGCTGTAGTCACCAGCAATTTCAGGTCTTGAAGCCGCCAGCTCCATCAACCCCATCACGCAGCCCGCAGCAACACGCACAGGCGCAACCGCACCACACAACGACGAACATTGAAACCCCGCCACCAGCAGCTGCTGCTATCCATGCCAATGCTCCAGCAGGCAGCAAGGGCCCCTATGGTGCGCCAGTACAGAACCCCCCCCCCCTCCTACACACACAAACACATGCACACCCTCGAATGTGACAAAAGAGAGGCACATCCTGTCCAGTTGCTGTTGCTGGCCTCGCCGCTGGTCCAGCTATAGGAAGGGGCCCACGTGATCCACCAGTACGGCAACACCCCCCTTACACACATGCGGAGGGAAAAAGTGTAAAAAAAGGCCACACATGGCCCCCATCGGCTGCATGTCCTACACCTTGCTCCACCTGGTGACATTCCACTACCCCACCCAGTAGGGAAGAGGCACACTCACCCCTGCCCCCCCCCTACCACCACCACCACACACACACAAACAACCCCTGAACGCCATGGCAGTCGACCTGGACACAGGAAGACACCATCATGCTGTGACCAATGCCCTTGTGTGTGCCCCTGGGCAGACAGATACGGATGGCACCTCCACCAACCAGCAGTAGCAGCAGGCTCAGCAGCTAGATCGGCAGGGAACACAAGAACAACCTCTCAAGTTACACATCGCACCTGCCCCTCCAGTTCGCCAATCATTCCTACTCATCTGCCCAGGTCCCTACTCAGACAGGTGCCGTGCAGCAGCACTTGTGTGAATCGCTGCAGCTGAATCACACCAGGTTGTAGGTATCACCGGCTACTTCAAGCCTTGAAGCCACCAGGTCCATCAACCCCATGGCACGCAGCCGCAGCAATAAGCACAGGCGCTACGCACTGCACACCACAACAAACATGAGACCCCGGCTTGCGGGTCTACTGCTGTTCACGCCGCAGTATCAGCAGCCCCCCCCCCCCCCCGCCCCCGCCGCCGGGGAAAAAGAGGCAACAGACAGGCCCATCCAGTCCACTTGCTCTTGGAGTTGAAGCCGCATGTTTCAGCAGAGAGGCAGGAACCCCCCTGGTGCCCCTATACCCCCCCCCCCCGACATGGCTATCATGTACAATTGCTGTTCATGTTCACATTCCTTCTCTAGCAGGCAGAAGGCGCCACCAAGGCGTCAAGTCCCCCCCCCCCCAACCCGCCCGCGTGTGCGCCCTATAGGTGGCAAAAGACATGCCATCGTAACATTCATACCATGCAGCCACCAATATCAAGTTTCTTGTGACGGCATTTTGGTGTGGCGCAGCAGCACTTGTGTACGCCGCTGCAAGGAGATGGATGCCAGTGTATTGTCACCGGCTGCTTCAGGCCTTGAAGCCACCAGCTCCATCACACCGATACCATCCCCGCCGCAGCAACACACACAGACGCTGCCGCCCCACATCGCACACACAAGCAACACAAGAACCCCGGCACAGCTGTTGTCCGCCATGCTATTGCAGCAGACATGAAGCCCCTGGGTCTCCCCAAGCATACTATGGTGGCACCACACCCCCAAACATGATGGCAAAAGACAGGCCCATAATGTCCTTGGCCACAGGCGATGCATGCTCTAGGCCTTGCCCAACCCAGCGACACCCCACTAGCCCACCCAGCAAGGGAAGGTACAACCACCCGTAGCTGAAGCACCCCCCCCACCACCACCCAGCGAGCAACACCCCACAAGCCCACCCAGTAAGGGAAGGCTAAACCACCTAAAAAACCCACCCGACAGCCCAACATCCCCTACCCCCCCCCCCTAAAACAACGCATAGCAAAAACACATGCTGAGGACATCACCAAAGCAGTCCCAACACACCTCTTCTCATTGTATCCATCCCTCTTGTCGCGCCCACGCGCTGCATGTCCTGTGCCCTGCCCCACCGGGCCACTCTCCACAAGCCGCCATAGCAGAACGCAAAGCACCACTCCTACCCAACTCAAAACCTATCCTGCACCTCTTCCTCGCTCCAAATACACGAAGCAACCATACAACCCTGCAAAAAGCACCCAGTCGGGCCCCACTCACCTCCTCCCATCATGTCCTGCATCCCCCTAGTCCCCCAGTACATCACCCCCCCCCCTCCAGTGGCAAAATATATGCCCATGTGTCCAGCTGTTGTTACTAGGCAGTGGTAACGTATTGCAGCAACCCCCTTCCCCACCACAGCCGCCTACAGAGCCCCGCCTGCCCTGCTGTCCACTCCACAAAATGTTTGTTTTGCCAGCATCAACTGAGCGGTCGCTGCAAGCGCCAGGGCTGTTCTTGCAATCACCAGAGACTTCGGCCTTGAAGTCACCAGATACGTCAAGAACACCCCCAGAGGCCGCAGCAACACGCCAGGCGATGCTGCACCACACCCCCCACCTTACCCCAACACACCCGAACCCCCACAGGTCCATCCTCATCTGCCCAGGTCCGTCCTTGTCAATACAGATGCGATGCAGCAGCACTTTGCTAGTCACTGCCGATTGCAACACCAGTAGCTGTAGTCACCGGGTAATTCAGGCGTTGAAGCCACCAGCTCCAACAAGCCCTGGCAGGCAGCCGCAGCAACAAGCACAGACGCTGCCGCACCACACCAACATGCATGTCTTTGGCAACACCACCTCACCCTTGTGCCATGACAGTGGACTTGGTTGGGCCCCATCGAGCCACCGGTTTCCCGCAACCATGCACTTGTGTTGCCCTAGATGCAGACTTATGCCAACACCCCACCCTCTGCCATCACAGCAATTGGCTCAGCAGCTGGCTCACCAGGGACTAACAAAAAAAAAGCATGCCCAGAACACACCGCACCCCCCCCCCTCAAAAACATGCCTGCTCATGTGCCCAGGTACCTACCCATTGAGGTAGTATTACAGCGCAGCAGCACTTGTGTGCGCCGCTGCGAATGCGGCGTGGTGGGGCGTGTAGTCACCGGCAGCTTCAGGCCTTGAAGCCACCAGCTCCATCAAGCCCACCCCCACGCAGCCGCAGCAACCCACACAGACGCGGCCGCAGCGCACACAACAACAAACAGCACAGCTCCAGCACCAGCTGCTGTTACTGATCAAGGGGCTGCTTCAGCAGCGGGTAAGCAATAACCTTGCTGCACTAGAATAACAGAATCCCTCCCATCTATGTCCACCCCCCCCCCCCCCCATCTTCCTGGATTTTTACTTGGCAACCCAATGCATGCTCATTGGGTGCCCAACTAGAACCAGCCCAAACACCCTTCCGCCTTGCTCCACCCTTCAACATCCTGCATGCCCACCCAGCAGGGGACAGGCTCACTCACCCCTACCCCAGCAGGGGGTCGGCACACTCACCACTGACCCACGCCCCCCCCCCCCCCCGGGGTCCAAGTGCCTGTGACACATACAAGAAAGCCCCCCAAAACAACACCTAGGCCCCACTCACCTCCTCCCATCATGTCCTGCATCCCACGTTTGGCGCCCACGCGCTGCATGTCCTGTGCCTTGGCGTCTGCCAGCTTCACCATGATGGGCTGGCCAGCACCTGGGAATGTGAAGGTGCCGTTGAGGGCCTCAATAGCCGCCTCTGTGGCTGCCCATGTGGCGTAAGTCACGAATGCACAACCTGGGGGGGGGGGGTAGGAGGCACCGACACATATAGTGAGTGTGCAGTGAAGAGGCGGGTCGGGGAGGTAGTCAGAGTATGTGGTAGGGAAGGGGGGGCCAGCACCAGGGAATGTGAATTTGCCGCTGAGGGCCTGATGGCTGCCTCAGTAGCAGCCCAGGTTGCACAAGTGACCAATGCATGCAGTGTGCACAACCTGGGTGGGTGGGTGGGTGGGTGGGTGGGGTGGGGTGGGGTGGGGTGGGGGGGGGGGGGGAGGAGTAGGAGGCACACCAGCAGCCGCACACCTAATTGTTGCAGCCCAGGTGACCTACACCATGCATGCACCGACGTATCCTGCCGTGCAAAGCAGGCTGGGTGCAAGCTACTGGGGGCGAGGGGCGAGGGAGGGGGGGGGGGTAAGGGTGGAAAAGGGGGGGGGGGTGCACCAAGCGGGAACCAACAACACGGGGCGGGGGGGGGGGGGGGCATGCGCTGATGCTGCTGCTGTTGCTGCTGGACAACTGTGATCTGGTGCTGACCACTATAGATTGCTTCATACGATCGATGTGCACGAAGTCAGCCAAGTGCAACGCTGACAGCTTTTGCTGCAGGGGCGCAAGCGCTGAGGCACGTACAGCATTAAGGCATGCTTTTTGTGCACCAGCGCTTGTGCGCTTGCGGCTGGGGCCGCGTGCGCAACAAGTGGCACACGGACCGTATCAGTGCAGGTTGTAGCTGGGGCAGAAGGTGCACGGATGTAGTAACCAAGGGAGATCTGGGCATTAGATACTAATGCGGGGGGGGGGGGGGGGGCTGCCAAGTGGCAGCAGCACACAACATGAAATGCTACAGCTACGGCAGCGCGCAACAAACAGCCTCTGCTGCAGCAGCGTAAGTGCTAAAGGCCCACACAGAGGCTGCTGTGAGGGACTTGAACACTTTCAGGGTGTGCAGCTGGGGCACGATGCACAAAAATGCCAAAACCAAGGGAGTCTGGGTGAATAGAAAAGCATGGGTGGAAAGCGGAGGAGAGGGGGGGGGGGGTGGCAGCACAAGCAATCAAAGGAGGGTTCATCCATCATCAACCTACAACACAGCTGCTGCAAACAACTTTGGGTGAAGGGTGGGTGGGAGGGCCCTGGGGGCAAACACGTGCACATGATGGTCCTAGACATGTCCTAAACAGTCACACATGGGGCAATGCAGGGGTGCCTAGGTGTGTGGCGACACAGAGTGCATGGACAACCTTTGGACAGGATGCATGGTGGCAGCCAGAGGTGGTGCCACGAGATGCTAGCACACAGCAACAACAGCCGCTGCTGCTGCCATCTGAGTGCTAAAGTCCACCGCAAAGTTGGTCTTTGCAGTCGCAGGACATTACCACTCACACGGTTGCAGCAACACCAGAATGTGCATGAAGAGAGGTGCCAGCACCATGGGTGTGTGCTGACATGCAGAGTGCATGGGGTCACATTCGGGTGGGATGAAAGCTGGCAGCATTAAATTGGTGCCACGAGAGCTTAGCACAACGCAACAACAGCCGATACTGCTGCCATGCCAGTGCTGAGGTCCACCACAAAGTTGCTCAGTGCAGCAGATACTCAACACTCACACGGTTGCAGCAATAGCAGCGTGTGCATGAAATTATGTGTGTGGGTGTGCTGACAAGCAGAGTGCATGGGGCACATTGGGACGGCAGCAACGAAGTTGCACCAAGAGAGGCGGCACAAAGCCACAACGACCAATGCTGCTGCCATGCAAGTGCTGAGGTCCACAGGACAGTTGGATTGTCACGTCACCCCTCAGCACTCACATGACTGCTGCTGGTGAGGCGGTGCACACACAACCTCTCTGCATACTCTCAAATGACAGGGGGGGGGGGTGGCAGCAACCAACAAGCACCCATCGTTTCTGCTAGCAGGGACAACTACATCAGAGGGGCGGCCAACAGTGTCTGCTGCAGCGGTGCTGCTGGCACGCTCAGGGCAACTCGTGAACCAAGCAAGCCAGCATTGCCGCAGCTGCAGCCGCGCTTGGCTGCGCAATAAGTGCGGCTGTAATCAGTGTAGGTGGAAGCTGGTGCGTGGTTGATATATGTGTGTGTGTGTGGGGGGGGGGGGGGAGGATGAGTGCCAGGTGTGAGCCCCCATCTGCAAGTGGAACAATCGACAGCGTGGCAACACACAGCCTCTGCTGCAGCGGCAAAGTGCTGGAACTCACAGTGCATCCACAACCTTTTGTCGATAGTTATGTGATTGCGACGTAGGCAGAATGCGTAACAAAGACGACACATAGTGGAGGATATGGGTGGAAGGATGGAGCAATAGGTGCCAGGGGCAGCAACAATCATGCATTTAGAAAAAAAAGGGAAGCAACAGCATCTACACAGCCACTTCTGCTTCGGCATGAGTGCTGAAGTCTACTAGGCTGTTTGAGTCCCGCAGCAGACATCAGCAATCACACAGCTGCAGCCGGGGCCGGAGGATGCACACGCACAGCGCTGCCTTGTGGAGTGATGCATCACGTGGAGGAGGCGGCGGGGGGTGGGGGGCGGGGGGGGGGGGGGGGGGGGAGTGGTGTAACAGCGCAAGCGCGGATGAGAAGCAACAGTATTTGAGATTAATCCATGCAGTTATAACAAGCTACAATAGCCGGACGACAAGCAGCCTCTGCTGCTGCCGCGCGAGTGCTGAAGACCACTGGGCGGCTGTTCGCTTCCTGTGGACGCTCAGCAATCACACGGCTGCAGCTTAGGCAGAATGCACACAGGCAGCAGTGCGGTCGATGTCAGGGGTGTGTCGGGTGGTGAGTGGGTGGGGGGTGGGGTGGGGGTGGGGTGGGGGGGGGGGGGTGAACCCATGCAATTGGGTTGAAAGCTTCAGGATCCTAGCGACATGAATGCATTGAATGACAAGCTACGATAGCAGGGTGACAAACAGCCGGTGCTGCTGCCGCGCTAGTGCTGAAGACCACAGGGCCGTTGGTTTGCCAAGTTCTCTACAGCACTCACACGGCTGCAGCTCGGGCAGGATGCACCCGGGCGGCAGTGCTTTATGGGCGGGGTAGCAAGTGACACGACGATCCCAAATTGTTGATGCAATGCCATCCCCACACAGCAAACACTTTTGGCCATTTTCATGTGGCAGAGCCATCCCAGCAAGTGGGTGAGTATGCCACATGAAATGGCTAAGAAGTGGCTGAAGCTTATGGGATGCACTACATGTGGTTGCCTGCCAGAATGCCTTGACATGCGCTCAAGGCCTTGCAGCAATGCATGCTGCCTGCCTGACTTCCGTGATGTGCGAATGAAGGCCATGCAGCGTTGCATTGCTGCCTGCCAGGATGCACGACATGCGACCCAGGCCCTGCAGCTTGGAATTGCTGCCTGCCTGTATGTCGGACATGCAATGAAAGGCCTTGCAGCATTGCATTGCTGCCTGCCCGTATGCTTGATATGCTAGTGAAGGCCATGCAGCAAGGAATTGCTGCCTGCCTGTATGTCGGAAATGCAATGAAAGGCCTGCAGCATTGCATTGCTGCCTGCCCGGATGTGCATGACAAGTTAGTGAAGGCCTTGCAGCATTGCATTGCTGCCTGCCCGTATGCTTGATGTGTGATGAAGGCCCTGCAGCTTTGCCGTGCTGCCTGCCTGTATGCACAACATGCAATCAAAGCCCTGCAGCGCTGCATTGCTGCTTGCCTCAACGCACGACGTGCGCTGGGGCCCTACAGCGATGCAATGCTGCCTGCCTGTATGCTTGATGTGGTGCTGAAGGCCTTGCAGCTTTGCAGTGCTGCCTGCCTCTATGCTTGATATGGTGCCTAAAGCCTGCAGCTTTGCATTGCTGCCTGCAAACAAATGAACCCCAAGCCCAACCCCGTTCGCCCACCCACCCACCTACACAGAAATCCCACCCCAAAATATGACACAAGGACTCACCCATTGCATTGTCGCGCTTGGGTGGCATGATGTTCAGGTCCACAATCTCCCCACACGGCCCATAACTGTCACAATCCAGGGGCAACAACCATCGCACCCCCCCCCCCCCCCCCCCCCCGCCGCGCGCGCGGGGCGACCCATGACTGAATTGCAACTCACCCATGGCGTTGTCGCGCTTGGGTGGCATGATGTTCAGGTCCACAATCTCCCCATAGGGCCCACAGATGCTCCGGATCTGCTCCTGGCTGATGGCACGAGGGATCTGCAGGACACAACGTGTGGGGGTGCGGAGGGTGGGGGGGCAACGGTGAATGCTGTGCGCACAATGGAACAAAGCTGAAGGAAGCATATAAGCTATGCTGTGCTGTGCTGTCCAGTGCTGTGGACTGTGCATGCCGCTGCGGGGGCTCGTATGTGTTGAGTCACCCGCCACGAGCATGATAAAATCCATGAAGTGTGCCAACCCAAGAGACAAGGGACGCGCAATACTACACGACTACCACGATGACAGCATGATGCAATGCACACGCACGCGCAACAGCACACGCCAGAAAGCACATGAAAGAATCTGACGCTAACTACAAGCAAGCTGAGCAGGGGCCGGCATGTGTAAAAGCATAGGTGACGCAGCAAGAGCGCACAGCACCACACGACAACACCTGTCCAATAAACAGCTTCTTGGGGGTCACTCCAATCAACATCCCATCCTCCGGACGCCTTCAGTCACACACGACAGCACAGCAACAGCATGCAGGGAGACAGGATGGGCACACACAAGCTTATGACGCTGCACACGGACAGACAGAGTGGAGGACTCCAACAGAGCAACTGTGTACGCACGCAAAGGGGGTTTGTGCGTAGGCCTACGCACACAACTGCATTCCCACACACACAGCTCCTGTAAGATCAAACACAAAACACACGCTGTGAGGGTCATTCGGGGAAGAAGGGAGATGCACACAGGACGCAACTGCACACGCATGCTTAACAAGCTACACACAGTTGCACGCAGCAGGAATACACCAGCTCAGCACGCAACTGAACGGGGCATGCGCGCAGGACATGCGCGCAGGCAACACACACAGCTCCTGTATCATCAAAACACAAACACACGCTTTGAGGTCTTTGGGGGAGGAAGGGAGATGCAACTGCAACTGCACGCCAGCTCACGTCAATCAGCCAGCCAATCAGGAGGAACCAAACAATGCTTTCACCGACAACCTTGGACAGCACCCCACACCCACAGGACCCACACCACTGGGAAAAAAGCACACAAAAGTGACCCCGCACTGCCTCCGAGACTATTGCTGCTGCTGCTGGGGTCGGGGGAGTATGCTTGCATGGACCCCCCTTGCCCCCACTACTTGCTGCCTGTAGCACTGCTGCCGTTGCGCACCTCTGAGGGTCTGCAACTTCACGATGAGGGGCCTGGGGCTGCTCATATCTGATACTGCTCCATTGTTCTGCTCCACTGCGCTCTCTGCATGTGCCCACTTGTGGTACAGCACCATGGCGCACCCTTTGGGTTTGCCGCTGTCCTTATGGGTGAGCAGCACGCAGGACTTGATGGGGCCAAACTGCGAGAAATGAGCTGTAACCTCATCTCTGCTTATCTGCAGGGAGGAGAGTGGATTGGTGGACACAGCAGCAGCAGGTTGGATGCTTGGGTGTCACAGCAGCAGAGTCCAAGAAAGAAGCCCCCAGGACATGTGGTGCAGCCATCAATATATTCATACGAACAAGATTCTACTGCGCATGCTCCGAGCCCTTACGTCAAAGCGCAGGCCTCCCACAAAGAGTTTGGGCTCCGAGCAGACTGGATCTGCATGCAGCATCACCATCTTGTTTCTGCTGGGGAGGGGCTGGAACATAGAGATCTACTAAACACGACCGAACAAACGAAAGCTTGCGAACGTGGAGGCGTGCAGAAACTGGATCAAGAAAACCGATGAATGCTCTGACAGCTCAAGCTGGAGGAAGTCACTTGGTGCACACCCAACACTTAAGCAGGAGGAGCGACGTTGTTGTGACCTGGGAAGGGCTGGGATAGAGACTGTGCACGTGCGTCGCAAACCCTGCTTGGTTAGTAACCATTCATCGCTGGATAGCGACCTGACAAGGGCCCTTGCAGCACGCAGAAACCTACGTTGCCATTGTCTATGTTTGGCTGTTCTCACGTCTGGATTCCGCTGCTTCTGACAAACAGTTACGTAGCTGTTGCTCAGTGGACGTGAGGGCAGATCATTGATCGCTTTCTATTCTTTCTCTGTCAGACAAATTAAGTGTACATTGATTTCAGCCTGACACGCCACGATGAGTGGCCGAATCCTCCAGCTAGCTAGAATCAGTGCGCATGTGTTCGCCCAGCAGCAGATTACATCAAGGTGTGTACTTGCCTTTGTATATAAATGGATGCCTGACAGGGTGGAAGCCTCTTGCGTGCCGGAGGTTGTCTGCATTCCCCCCTCACTCACCCACTCTGTGTCCTACTACTTGTGCAGGAGCTGCTGAGGCTACAGTTACGCAGTAACGGCAGCCCCATCAGCATAAAGTCCTCTCTGCGAGCAGCCTTGCAGCAGCACTCCACGCTAGCAGCACGTGCAGCAGCGGCAGGCCAGCAGCAGCAGCGGCGGGCAGGTTCTCGCCGCTATCTGTGGGCAAGCAGCGCATGCAGCTGTTGGTGCAGCAGCATCAGGCGCAGCTCGATGCTGTTAGCAGTCGCTGGGCAGCATGGGAGGCCAGGATCATTGCTCTGGTGAACAGTGTGCTGCTGCACCTGCTGGACAGGTGTGTCTGCTTTGTTTCTTCTGTGAGCAGCTGCCGTTGCTGTGTTGATTGCATGCGCGTCCGCAGCACTGCATGTTACAGTTGGTTGGTGTCTTCCAGACAAGGCAAAATGCGTCTGGGTGTAAACGGCAGAGGCAGAAATGCCGCTGATGCACTGCAAGCAGCGCTGACTCAGCAGATGGTACACCACGTGCAGCAAGCAGCGCTGACAGGGAAAAATGCGTAGGGATTGATCTACCAGCAGACATGTACGTCATATCTCTTTTGTAGTCAGAGGGCAGTGCCACTTCTCTGCAGCCCCCCCCCCCCCCTTCATTTGCATCCACGCCCCACTTTGTAACACCCCCCCCCCCCCCCCCTTCATTTGCACCACATTATGTGCCATGCAGACCGTGCTGGGTGCTTTCCTGCCCATTTCCGCACTAGCAGCTCTTGTCCCCGGCCACATGCATTGCCCTGACCCTCCCTGAAATCCTTACCCCCCCCCCCCACCCCTGTGTATGTTCTGCTGCGGCACGCAGACTGTGCTGGGCGCCTTCCTGCCATTTCCCTACTAGCAGCTCTCTTCCCCAGCCTCATCAGCTGCAGCGCCGATACCCCCCCCCCCCACCCCCACCGCGCGCGCGCGCCCTGCCACCAGCAGCACCACCACCACCATTGAGATATTGCCCATGCCCCCCCCCCTCTGCTGTGCTGTTTGCAGACTGTGCTGGGTGCTTTCCTGCCCATTTCGCTGCTAGCAGCGCTCTTCCCCAGCCGCATCAGCTGCCATGCTTACGAGCTCCCCGACTTGCTCCCCCCCCCCCCCCCGGTACGACCTTGCTGTGCTGTTTGCAGACTGTGCTGGGCGCCTTCCTACCTATCTCCCTACTAGCAGCGCTGTTCCCCAGCCGCATCAGCTGCCAAGCTTACGAGCTCCCCGCTAGCCACCTTTACAACAACCACTACAACAGCAGCAGCAGCAGCAGCACTGCAGTCTTCACCCCCGCAGCAGCCCGCATCAAAGCACAGCACGCCGCGAAGCAGCAGCCGCTCGCCACGCTGCTGCGCCAAGCGCGCGGCGCTATCAGCTTTGCGCTCGCGCATTTCGCGACAGAGCTCGCAATCGCGCTGCGCGGCCTGTACCTCGCCGCCCTCTTCACCCCTCTGATAATCACCAGTCCCCTAGTGTTTTACTGGGGGGTGGGGCGGCCCGACTGGCTGCACCTGCTGCGATGGACGCTGGAGAAAGCTGGGCCTGCATTCATAAAGTGGGGGCAGTGGGGCAGCACGAGGCCGGATATGTTCCCGAGGGACTTCTGTGCAGCGTTGGAGGCCCTGCAGTCGAATGCGCCATCGCATGCAGCTGAGCTGTCTGTGGAGATGGTGGAAGCAGCGTTCAATCGGCCGCTGCGGAGCTGTTCAGTGCGTGGGAGGCGCAGCCGATCGCCAGCGGCAGCATTGCGCAGATACACAGGTGGGTTTCTTTAATGTGGGCGAGCTTGGGGCTCCTGGGCACACAACTTCCAGGGTTACGTTTTTGCTCGGTGGTGGCTAAGGCAACTAGCGTAGGAGTGGTCCCCTGTCGCAGAGGTAGGCAGCAGCAGTACTGATCTTGGTGCCAGGGACAGAGAGGGGGGGGGGTGGTAAGGTGCAGACTAATTAACACAACGTTCTTGTGTTTTGTGCACGGGCATGAGCATGGCCGCTGGTAACAGATGGTGTTTCTGGTGGTCAGCAGCACTAAGCAGAGCGCGCTGCTCAGCAGCAGCCAACCACACCCAGCCGTGGTTAGGTCTGCGACGCATGGCCGTTGTGACCGGGCCACGACTGGGGTGGGTTCGCTGGTGCACTGGGAGGCAGCAGCAAGGGCTGGACAGATATGGGTAGGAAGGGTGTGGTGACCTTGAGAATGCGCTTGAGGCTCCCTGGGGGTGGGCTTGTGTGTGTGTGGGGGGGGGGGGGGGGGGGGGGGGGTTGGGCCCTCTCCTCCCCCCTGGGCCGCCCCCCGCACGGGGAGGGGGGAGGGGGAGGGGGGGGGGAGGGGGGCGGGGGACAACCAGATCCCAAAGGGAAAGCCCCCACCGCGCGGGCTCCGGTTACCCTCCCCCCGCCCCCTTGGGCCCCCCCCCTGTTGTCAAGGCACCACGCCCGGGAGTGGTCAGCTGCGGCAGAGGGAGGTAGCAGCCGTTCACACCGCACAACGCCTGTCCTGTAACACATCCCCCCCCCCCTCCTCCTCCCTTCTCTCACAGGCCCCCCTATTCCCACAAGCATCCGCCAGCTGTGTGTGCACCCATGGGCAGCAGGGCTAATTACTGTGAACACCCCCCCCCCACCCTTCCCTTCCCTTTCCTTCCCGCGTAGCTCTCCTGTGCCACGTGCCTGTGCCTCGCTCCCCTCTTGTGGTTGTCAACATACAGGGCTCGCCTCTCCCCACAGGCAGCTGCCAGCTGTGGTGTGGCCTCAGGCACCCTTGTTGCAGTCAAAGTCCGACACCCTGGTGTCGAATCCCTCATGGCCCAAGACTTTGTGCTGATGCGCAGAGCACAAGCAGCAGGCTGCTGCTGGGGCTAAGGTCCTAGATCTCCCCTATCCCCCACCCCACCCCTCCACACACACACCTCATTTAACACTTGCCCATGCCCCCCCCCCCCCCTCTCTCCCTTCTGACCC
The DNA here is from genome assembly GCA_007449985.2 of Desmodesmus armatus. Taxonomy (NCBI): domain Eukaryota; kingdom Viridiplantae; phylum Chlorophyta; class Chlorophyceae; order Sphaeropleales; family Scenedesmaceae; genus Desmodesmus; species Desmodesmus armatus. Next base: position 56,204 of record VIIQ02000376.1, read on the forward strand.
ACAGGGCCCGTCTGTCCCCACAAGCAGCTGCCAGCTGTGGTGTAGCCTCAGGCACCCTCGTCGCCGTGAAGGTCCGCCACCCCGGGGTCGAATCCCTCATGGCCCAAGACTTTGTCCTCATGCACAGAGCAGCACAGGCAGCAGGGTTACTGCCGGGTCTCAAGTCCTTGCGGCTTGAGGAATCGGTCAGGCAGTTTGGTGGGCCGCTGCAGGAGCAGTTGGACTTGTCAGTGGAGGCGCAGCACTTGAGCAAGTTTGCACGGAACTTCAGGTCCTGGCGCAACGTCAAGTTCCCGGTGAGTTTGCATCTGAGCCTCAGGGGCGTCTCTGGGGGGTGGGGGTGAGGGAGGGGGGGGGCAAGTAGGACAGGCAGCAGGACTGCTGCCGGCCTCAAGTCCCTTAGGATGGAGGAATCGGTTCGGCAGTTTGGTGGGCCGCTGCAAGAGCAGCTGGACCTGTCGGTTGAGGCGCAGCATCTGAGCAAGTTTGCGCGGAACTTTCAGGTCTTGGCGCAACGTGAAGTTCCCGGTGAGTTTGCATCTGAGCCTCAGGGGCGTCTTTGGGGGTGGGGGTGAGGGAAGAAGGGGGGGGGGTGGAGTAAGACTGGCAGCGCGGTTACTGCCGGGGCTGAAGTCCCTGCGGCTCGAGGGATCGGTTTGGCAGTTTGGTGGGCCGCCGCTCCTCCCCCAACTCCCCCCCCCCCAGTATGCTATGCCCTGACGACACGCAACGCCCCCCCCCCCCCCCATTTTCTCTGTTACAGACCCCCATCTTCCCTCTGGTGCGCCCCAGTGTGCTGGTCGAATCCTTCGAGCCAGGCCCCCCCACTCCTCCCCCCAGTATGCCATGCCCTGACGACACTTGTTGATGCGCCCCCCCCCCCCCCCTTTTTTTTTCTGTTACAGACCCCCATCTTCCCGCTGGTGCGGCCCAGTGTGCTGGTCGAATCCTTCGAGCCAGGCCCCCCACTCCTCCCCCCAGTATGCCATGCCCTGACGACACTTGTTGATGCCCCCCCCCCCCCCATTTTTTTCTGTTACAGACCCCCATCTTCCCTCTGGTGCGCCCCAGTGTGCTGGTTGAATCCTTCGAGCCAGGCCCCCCCACTCCTCCCCCCAGTATGCCATGCCCTGACGACACTTGTTGATGCCCCCCCCCCCTTTTGTTTCTGTAACAGACCCCCATCTTCCCGCTGGTGCGGCCCAGTGTGCTGGTTGAATCCTTCGAGCCAGGAGCCCCCCCCCCCCCCCCCCCCCCCCCCCAGTATGCCATGCCCTGACGTTATGCTTGCCTCCCCCCCTGTTATGTTACAGACCCCCATCTTCCCGCTGGTGCGCCCTAGCGTGCTGGTTGAATCCTTCGAGCCAGGTGCAGCTATCCAGGGATACGTCGCTGCCAGCGCAGCAGTAGCAGCACGGGCAGCAGTAGCAGCCCTGGCAGACGAACCTGTCACCCCTGCTACAGCCGCTACAGCCGCCGGCGGCTGCAGCTGCAGCAGCAGTAGCTGCTGTGACGATGCTGTTGTCAGCTGTGGGGTGGGGCCTTGTCAGATGGCGGCTGCTGCTGATGCTGCGCGAGCGAACAGTTTGAAGGACGTTGCAGCTGTTGTTGCACAGCGCAGTAGTGATAAGGAGACGCAGCGGCTGAGGGGGGCGATTGCAGAGGCTGGGATGCATGTTTACCTGAAGATGCTGCTCAAAGACAACTTCATACATGCAGGTAAGCAACTTCTGCATGTTTTGGGGGGGGGGGGTGTCCTGCTAAGGCGTGTCACACCCCGGTGGGGGAGGCGGAGGGGGGGGGGGTGTGTGGAAAGGACTCTAGGCGGCTGTAAGACAGCCGCCTGCAGTTGCCTGCTTGAACTCAAGCATTCAGCCATCGCTACTGTCTTACCCTTTGTGTCGCCCCTCCCCCCGTCCTATTTCTCATGCACACATGACACCTGGCAACATCCGGGTTCGTGAGGTGGACTTTTCAAGCAGCCGTTTGCTTATGTTACCTGGCTGTGAATCACACGGCCTTTGAAAAATGCATGTGTTCAACATTCCCCTGCCTGCTGCACCCCCCCCCCCCCCCTTGCACCACAACAACAGACATGCACCCCGGCAACATTCTGGTGCGTGAGGTGGACCGCAGCGGCGGCATTGCAGAGCGCTTTGCGCTGCTGCTCAACCAGTCGGTCGCCCATGTTACCCTGCTTCAAATTGACACACCCTCACAAGTGTGTCCAACAGTCCCCCGCCCTCCTGCATGCCCCCCCCCCCTTCTACTTGCAGACATGCACCCTGGCAACATCCTGGTGCGTGAGGTGGACCGCAGCGGCGGCATTGCAGAGCGCTTTGCACTGCTGCTGAAGCAGCTGTCTGCCGGTCTGCCCCTGCCCGGTGTGCGGGAGGTGTTCCGCAACGTGGTGCTGCCCCCCACCCCCCAGCTGGTGCTGCTTGATACGGGGATGATTGCCGAGCTGACCAAAGCTGACCAGCGCAGTGTGGTGGAGTTCTTCAAGGTGGGTTGGTTTGTATTGGTTTCCTTTGTTTGTGTGTTGTATCTTTGCTATTGCCCCCCCCCCCCCCCCCACCCACCCCACCCCCCCACCACCCACCCACCCAAGCACACATCAACAACCCCCCAGCTGGTGCTGCTTGATACGGGGATGATTGCGGAGCTGACCAAAGCTGACCAGCGCAGTGTGGTGGAGTTCTTCAAGGTGGGTTGGTTTGCATTGGTTTCCTTTGTTTGTGTGTTGTATCTTTGCTATTGCCCCCCCCCCCCCAAGCCCACTCCCCCCACCACCACCACCACCACCACCACCACACCCACACCCACCTACCCTTCACCCCCCAGCTGGTGCTGCTGGATACAGGGATGATAGCGGAGCAGACCAAAGCTGACCAACGCAGTGTGGTGGAGTTCTTCAAGGTGGGTGCAAGAGCACTGACGTGTATCATCCCCCTCCCCCTCCTCTTCACTCGTACGCAGGCCCGTACGCAGGCCCTTACCTCTCAGAATGGCGAGGCCCTCGCCCGCTCTATCCTGTCCATGTCAGAGCGGCACACCTGCCACAACCCTGACAAGTTCACTGTGGCTCTCAAGGACATGCTCCCCCCCCCCCCTCTGCCAACACTTCATACAGCAGGCGCTTCCCTCCTAGAATGACGAAGTGCTGGCTCGCTCACTCCTGTCTATGTCTGACCTCCCCACCTTCCACAACTAGGACCAATTTCTCGTGGCTCTGAAGGACATGCTCCCCCCCCCCCCCCTCTGCCAACACCCCAACCAGCAGGCGCTCACCTCCTAAAGTGACAAAGTGCTGGCTCGCTCAATGCTGTCGTAGAACTGTGCCTGCTGACTTGTGCTCACCCCCCCCCCCCCCCGTCCCATGCACGCAGGCCCTTACCTCTCAGAATGGCGAGGCCCTCGCCCGCTCCATCCTGTCCATGTCAGAGCGTCACACCTGCCACAACCCAGACAAGTTCATTGTTGCGCTGAAGGAGATGTTTGCTGCTATTGACCCTGAGCGCATCCGCTGCCAGACGGGGGAGGTGCTGCAGGACATGATCGAGCAGCTGAGGCAGCACGAGGTGAGCTGGGCTGGGTGTGTCAGGCTTGAAAAGTGCGTTTCGACACGCACATAGTGGTAAACGTGTGTGTGTGTGGTGGGGGGGGGGGGGCTGAGGTGGATTGGCAGGAGGGAGGATGATGTCTGGCATCGATTTGCCCAGGCTGTGAATGTGTGTGTAGTTGTTGGGGGGGGGGGTGTAAGGATGATGCCGAGGGGGGGAGGTGCTGCAGGACATGATCGAGCAGCTGAGGCAACATGAGGTGAGCTGGGCTGGGTGTGTGTTTGGGGGGGGGGGAGGAGGGGTCAAGGTGGGGTTTTGTTAGGAATGGCAGTTGGTTCAGGGAGGAGAGGGGATGGCATCGAACTGTGAAGGGTGGAGGTGTTTTGGTTCTGGCGCTGAAGGAGATGTTTGCAGCAATTGACCCTGAGCGCATTCGCTGCCAGACAGGGGAGGTGCTGCAGGGCATGATCGAGCAGCTGAAGCAGCATGAGGTGAGCTGTGCTGGGTGTGTGTGTGTGTGGGGGGGGGGGGGGGGGTAGTGGCAGAGGAAGGGTCAGCATTGAGCGCAGTGATCGGGAGGGCTGTCAAGGGGCCGCCGGCCAGGCGGGCGTGTGAGAGGGGGAGGTGCTGTAGGACATGAATAAGCAGGTGAGGCAGCATGGGGTGAGCTGGAGGTGGCAGACGGAGGGGGGGGGGGTAGCAAGGGGGAGGGAGGCATTGAGCAGTGGTGTGCGTGGGGGTGGTGATGTTTGTTTTTTTTTGGGGGGGGGGGCATCAGCTTGAGGGCTGGTCTCATGAGCTTGACTCTGACCTGCACATCATGGACCCCCCCCCCCCACACACACACACACACACACACACAACATGCGCCCCATTGTTGTTGCCCCCCCCCCCCCCCGGGCGCATCCAGTGTGCTGCCATAAGGTGTTCTGTGCGTGCCTGAACCACCAACATCTGACAAACCCACACACACACACCCCCCAAAACAACACCCCCCCTTCAGGTTACGCTGAAGAGCACTGCCAGCACTGTGGTGGTGACCACGCTCGTGCTTGAGGGTTGGTCTCGTGAGCTTGACCCTGCACATCATGGATGCACCATCTGCCCCCCCCCCCCCCCCCTCCGCCTGCGTCTGCCGGGCCTTTATTTTTGTTCTGTGCATTGCTGAACCACCAACATCTGACACCCCCCCCCCCCCCCGCGCTATTTTACCTTGCTTTGACCCCCCCCCCATCTCGCGTTAGGTCACCCTGAAGAGCACTGTCAGCACGGTGGTTGTGACCACGCTTGTGCTGGAGGGTTGGTCGCGTGAGCTTGATCCTGACCTGCACATCATGGACGCACTGAGGGACATGCTGGCGATAGACTGGAAGGAGCGGCTCAGCACGGCCGTGGACAAGGTAGGTGCTTTGGGTTGTGTGTGTGGGGGGGGGGGACATGGTCTGGGGGTTCTGTTCTGAATGGTGAGGAGGGCAGATGGGGCTGTGTATGACGAGGGGCAGTATGTCTTTATATGGACGCACTGAGGGACATGCTGGCAATAGACTGAAAGGAAGGAGAGGAATGGATGGAGCGACTCAGCACGGCGGTGGACAAGGTAGGTGCTTTGGGTTGTGGGGGGGGGGGGGGGGGGGGGGGGGGGTCACTGCCAGCATGTCTCTCAAGCCATCCTCCCTGACACTCATTCAAGGGACAAGGGGGGGGGGGGGGGGGGGGGGGCGTTGCGATGCATGCCTCTCGGCGGTGTTGTGGATAACAATGGGGGGGGGTGCTTTGGGTTGTTGGGGGTGCCGCCCGGAATTTGCAACAAATTAGCGTAGAAATGAACGGCCTCAGGGACAATGCATGCTGTGGACGAAAACATGCGAGCCAGCAGGATGGTCTGACACGGTAGGATAATTTGGGAATTTGGTTATGCAGGACGACGTGTAGCTAGGTAGGCTGCACAAGGTGACATTTCAGCACAGTTGCTAGCAACTAATGACAATCTTGACATTCTGCTGCTGCTGCTGCTGCTTTGTTTCAGGTGATGGCCTCTGGGTCCCTGGCAGTTGTTTGAGAAGTGTGTGACCTCAAGCAGCAGCTTCCAGTGGTGTGACCTTAGCAACAGCCAGCAGTTGTGGGAGGAGCTTTCACCACCACAATAGCCACCACAGCAGCACAGCACCAGCACAGCAGCCAGGACCACTGTCGGCGGCAGTCACCACCCCACCTCAGCACAGCACAGCGCAGCACAGCACAGCATACCTGAGGCCACGTACGTGCAAGTGCTGATGGCTTGGCAGCAGAGGCCATGACGCCTGCGCACGGCAACATGACACCCCCCCCCCTTTTGGACCCTTCGGGCACCCTGCGCTTCCCCACCAGCTTACAAGAGCGGCAGCATTAGACACCATGTTGGCGCCCTGGCAGCTCTCGAGCCCTAATCAGTGAACAGCAAAGCGCTGCTGCCCCCCCCCTCAAATCAAATCCCACGCCGTCCGCTCACACAAACACAGCCCCCCGCGCAAAGCAGCGCGGCGGGTGAAGGGTATGTTTTCGTCCCCTAAGTATGGATGGCCAGGCACCTTGGGGCCGGCTGACTGTGCGGAGTGATGGGACAATCTGACTACTGTTGGTTGCAGCCACCTGCTTGTTGACATCAGCGGCAGCAGCAGCAGCAGCAGGTTCAGTGGTACAGCTTGAACGTGTAACGCAGCGGACGGCAAAAGTGGACATACAACGTGCACCAAGCACCGACATGGTGGCTGTTACGTTGGCCAGTAAATTTGTTGCTGGTCTTTGACAGCAGCAGCTTGGAGTGTTACAGGCAACTGCCTGCGCAGTTGGGTGGTGCCCTGTATATGGCCTCTTTTTTATGTCTCTGCAGCTGTAGCTACAGCTCGGAGCGGCCATCAGTAGCTGTGGTGGACTCAAAGCTGATGGGGAGTCATTGCCAGGCATTCTGGAGTTTGTTGTCAAACGAGGTTGCCTGTGCGACTGGTACAGGTTGTGCAGAGGTTTCCGCTGCGGTACTGTGCTGCTGCTTGGTTGTTGTAGCCAGTTAGGCATGTGTCGGTGTGTGGTGTCCACTCCCTGATCTGCCCGCGCATGGTGTGACGGCTCTCTTGCTCACTCTTATGTTGCCAACCACTGTGGTGCCTTTCAGAGGTGTCCTAGTGAGGGCGGGGCCTCCCCTCCAGTGACAATGGATGGGCTGTGCCTGTGAAGTGGTCTGCCGTACCTGTTGATTTGACAGCGGGGTGGTGTGAATACTGAGGTGTACTCATTAGATGTGCACGTGTACACTTGTGGTGATGTAAGGCAGCTCGTTGGATGGTCACAACTCGCTGCTCCTGCTGTTGCACTCGACGGTGTTGTGGCTGTGCCTCCTTGGGGCAAGAGGGGGGGGGGGGCAGGCTGGTAACTATGGATACCTTCACCGCTGCGCAGGATGCACACATTGTTCTGTGTACATGCCATCCTTGCTGAAGTACATGGTGGTCATGTTTTGAGCTTAGCAGTACAGGCGCATGTGCTGGGTGTAGCAGATGAAGTGCTGCACGCACACTTGTGCATGCAGCAGATGTGTGTGTGTGTGTGTGTGTGTGTGTGTTGGGTGTGTGTGTGTGTGGGCGTGCGGTCGCGTGCGTGCGTGCGTGCGTGAGTGCGTGCGTGAGTCGTGCGTGCGTGCGTCGTGGCGTGCGTGAGGGCGGACATACCTACCTGGCACCGAATGTAGTGGCTCTCAGCTGCAGGGGGCCTTGCTGCGCCTGCAGTGATTTGTATCTCAGCGTCGATGGCATGGTGGGTGGTCGTTGCAGGGAGGTACAGTACAGCAGGGAGGTACAGTACAGCAATGTGATATGCTCAGCATATGGGCGTGATGGCACTCGGGCTTAGTCACCCCCATTGACCAGCATATAGAAGCATTCACTGACAGTAAACTTTGGGCCCATGTATGTCTTATGGTTTGGATGTGGTTGTGGTGGTGTGCGGACAGATGCGGAGTATGGACTCATAGGCTGTGCGTGCTGCTGGAGTCGCTCCACGGTGTTGACATTGAGTAGTGACAACACTGCCGTCTTCCTTGCCTGAGCTGGGCCAGGCAGCACAGATTGGCATGTGCTTGTTTGCTGGCTGGGTGCCAGCAATGGAACTTGGCCGATACCATGGAAGCATTCCGCATGTCGTCATGATATGCATGCATCCGCAGCCT
>VIIQ02000377.1:0-43494 GCA_007449985.2 Desmodesmus armatus
TGACAGACACGGCAGCTTCAGCGTCTGCGATCTTATTACAACACAGTGCCTGCATTCAACAGAGTGGAAACTGTCTGCTGCAGCAGTAACAGTTTTAAACCCTAAAACCCCAACCCTGGCAAGAAAGCAGTTTGGAGTATCATTTTATATTTGGATCAGAGAAGCGTGGATTTTGAGCATGTTGTAGGAGGGGCAAAAGGCACAGCTCAGCTGAACATGATCATTTATCAACTCCTTCACAGCTTCAGAAGCTGTGCTGATGTTTGCTTGGTTGTGCAGATATACCATTCTTGAGACTCAAAGTTGTACTAGGGTTTGGGTCCAAGGCTATACAACCCTAGCTGAGGCTCTAGCTCGATGTGATGGCAGCATTGCTGGCAAGTTCAGTTCAGCTGCTACCTGCTCCGACCTGTTGATGGCGGCACTGCTCTTCACCAACCATTGATGCTGCTGAGACTCAGCGGCCTGGACCAACATACTGACAATAAAACACCAATTACATGCATGATATCAAGCACAGCCTGCACAGAAACAACACAGGCAGTGCCACAGACGAGCCACCAAGCCAACACTCGGTTGTGATTGAGTCAAGGCTGACACAGCGCCCAGGCACCATGCTTGCATGCAGCCTCAACTCAACAGCGCACCAAGTGCCACACCGGCATGCACACTGCAGCAATCAAACACCGGCAGACACAACCTGGTGGCTGCCCATCTGCAAGACAACATGACACCCTGTGCACAGTGTCACGCACCACCCACACCAGCCACACTGAAAGCACTGTCATGACGCACACCAACCCCCACTCAGCCTGTACTGCACTGCACTGCAGCTTCATTCTGTGCAGTCACATCCCAAGCCGTCAGGTTCCCGGGGTCACTTGTATACACACCCAACACGATCCGCGCTCCTCTTATCAAACTGCTGGGCACCAACCAGGGGTATGAAGCCGCTGGTGCAAAGGCGCTCTGTTGCAGCCACCCAGCAAGGAAAAAGGAACCAGGCAAAATGACGACAAGCCAACCCTCCACATCTACGACATGCCCACCCACACTGAAACTCGGCATGCACCACAAGCTGCCGCAGCAGCCAAGCTGTTGCTGCTGCCACTGTAGCACTGGCTGCCAGATGCCAGCCGCTAACCTCGTATACTTACAAACTGCTGTCCCAACACCCCCAGACAGAATGCCGGACTCCTACCAGTCGGAAGAGCCCCCCCCCCCCCCCACCCAAAGGAGCAGTAAGCAGCGAACCAGCGATGCTGCGCATCTGTGGTTCGAGCCATGCCTGCACAGCCATGCATACAGCGCTACACGTTGCGGGCCAAGAACATGCTCCACACAGTCCGCTGCAACCAAGGCCCTGCCGATAGTTACTGCGGTGCACCAGCAAGCCAGCGTAATACTGACTGCACACACCACTAGTGGCCAGGATGCACGCTCGATGCAAGGATGCAGCCCCCCCCCCCCCCACTCCCTCTGAGAAAGGGGCACGAAACAAGCCACTGTATTGATTAATACTCTACTGCTGTCCAGCACACTGCACATGCTGGCTGCTTGCTTGCAGGCATGGCAGCGTCACTCCTTGCAGCGCTGCAGTCTGGATGACAACAAGGAAGGTGTGGCTGCCAAGTTGTGAATTCAGCAGCAGCAATGTCTCACCAGAGCCGCAGCAGACACCGCCATCACCTGATCCAAAGTACATCGGAAACCAAACACACTCAAAACTCAACGGCCAAGCAAATTGCTCCAGCGTGGCTGTTGCCGCTGCTCACAACATGCTGGGCGTGCACTGCCCACCTCGTCAGCATCCAGAGACATCTGTCCAGCATCCATGCAGCCACAACACCAGTTCAGCAAGGGGTGCTGCAGCTCGGCTTGCTCCACCTGCAGCACATGCCTGCACTGCCGACAGGAGACCCCCTCAAACAGGGGCACCTCACAGCTGCAAGCAAACACGTACAGGCACCAAACCTCGCTCTAATGCCCCTTCCGGACCTACTGTAGTATCAGTACGCACACCCCCCTTGTCAATACTAAACAGGGCACCACAGCATCAGCAACCCAGCATGAAACACTGCCACATCTGTCAAGCAAAGTTGAAGAGGATACCAACACTTGTCTCCAGCACACAACTACACACACCCGCACAGCAAGCACACAACAATGACCCAGCAAGGTGGTGAATGCAGGATTCGCCGTGCAGCAGTAGAAGCACAGCACCCCGGAATTCTGCCTGGTGACTGACCACATATCGGTGCACTACCACTGCAGCATTGCTGCACCTCAGAGGCCAACAATTCCCAATGGTTCCTGCCTGATCTGCCTGATGCCTGCCATGCCAGGAACCAACTCCAAAAACACTTGAGACCTACCCAACGCAGCGACAACCCTGCAGGTTTGATCTGATTACTCAAGGCTGCAGCATGATGATACCTATGCCACACAAGTTCGACCACGGCACTACTGCCTGACACCTGCCCACGATCTGCGATAACTTGCAAGCACTGCCTTGGACGGGTAGACACCAGCACCACAGTATCAGCCATGAACACTGCAGCATTGCCACACAGGCAGAAGGGGCTCTGAATGCTCTTGCCTGTTGCCTGCCTGATGCATGCTGTGCCAGCAATCCACTCCCAAAAACATGGAGCTGCCAGCAACAGCAACAAACCTGCGGGTTTGATCTTGCCGGGCTGTATTGACACCTGCGAGACCACTCATGCGCTAATCATATACATCACCATGATACCTACTACACCACAGGAGTTGCATACAAGCCCTGCCGCCAAACACCCACCTACACACATGCAGCAATAGTCAGCAAAGCACAAGCGCTGCCTTCAATGACAAACATACGCCCACCCCAGACTGTCAGCCATGCTGACTGTGTCGATACATGGTCCACCAGAACCTCGGGGCCATGTCACATGTGTTTAGCGCACGATCACCTCGCGCACGTGATGCTGCACAACCGGGTGGTTCATACGCCCCACTATGACATCGCTCAGATGCGGCCATAACAGCCCCAGCTCGACCCTGGGTGTGGTAGAGAGTTGCGTACAAATTGTTCCCCCCAAGTACAAGCCGCCTGGTGCTGACAAAACAGCTCCCCAGACTGGACAAATTGCGCACTGGTGCGCTCCACAAAACAGGCAACAGCACAAGCGGTAATGTTGAGTGCCCATGCCCTTATGAAGTCCAACAAGTCCAGTACCAGGCTCAACACAGGAGCCCACAGCACAAAGCTTGCTGGTTATGTCTAGCCTCGGAAGGACCCAACAGGTCCCGGCACACACTGATTCATAAAGAAAAGGAGTGTTGCCAGTAGTCCGTCTTCACGAAACGAGCGCACATGCCATGCCGCAATCAAAAGTCATGACACCTTCTGTACTGTTGGTGCATTGTGTCCCACAAAGTCACACATGCCACGCCCTGTTGCTCGCTGCAATCACCATGCACACCCCTCACCCAGCTCTCAAGCTCACACCCCGCCAGCCGCGCAGAGTGAAATGGCAACATGCCTGTGCGACTGCGCTGTGCTGCTGTGCACCACCGCCCATGTCAGCTGCAGGACAGAGCTGCCAGCAGGGCGCCACCAGACACAGTGTGCTGGGTGTTTGTCAGTCCAAGCCATACATCCAACAACATGCAGGGTGATACCCTGTCCAGCAGCCACACAAGGTGTCTGGTGCACATTAGGCAGGTACAGGATGCCAAGGCCACAAGGAGCCCCACAGTGAGATCAAACAAAACCAATCAGTCATAACCGCATCGGACAGGCTCACAACAAAGGTCTAACTGCATGCAGGCCGACCCTGTTGCCGCACGCTCACCGCCAACACCAAGCTCACAGCAGGTGTGCAGCAGAGTTGTAGGCAGACGCTGCTGGTGTTGACCGCAAGCACGCATCTGAACACGCCGCAGCCGCTGCTGGTGCACAACGGCACACCTGCTGCCACATGCCTCCAAGATTGCCGGCGCCAAGATAAAAACCAGCAACGTACAGCCATGCGAGAACAAAAGGGACACCACACATTCCAAGATGATGCCGCGGACTGCCTCAGGTGCCCACACCCAGCATGTGACTGCAGCTGTAATGCCGAACCTGACGATGATAATGTCAAAATCGGGTCCATGCTGCACACAACCTGCATGAAGGCAACAAAACATACCACCATGGTATGCTGAGCCATTGAAAGCAACCTACTGTCAGTCACCACCCCAAAATAGCCACTACAAGCAGCATGGCGCCAGTTGGTGCAAAGCTGGAGAATCTCTGCGATGCTGGGTGACACTGTTTCACCCAAACACTGCATATCATGCTGGCCTGTCCCCCATCGTGCTGACAGCTGCCCCTACAGGCCGCAAGTTGAAACAACACTTTTGGAATGTACCCTTCCACACATGAGAGACCCACGTCCCAAACTGCACACTCACACACGCACAAAGACAGCTGCACAGCAGGCGCAGGGGCTGAGCCTGCACCCCAGCCCAGGGACACACAAAGGCACTGCAGCCAGGGGCAATGCAGTAGATGGACCTGCTGGATACTAGGGCGGTAGGGACACTTATCACCAGCACACCCAAACAGCAGCGCTGCATCTGGCCCCACAGTGGCACGCACACACACATACACAGCTTGCCTGCAAGTCTTTCTCGACACACTGCCCATGACCGGCCTGAGGATGCTTGCACACCATCACACATGCATGTAGGCTGGCAACGTACCCATTTTGTAAGAAACCTGCCGCAAGACATGCATTACGCTGCCCCATGTACCATCCGCTACAAGTGTGATGCCGGCATAGAGGATGCACCAGCTGCACCACACTTCCAGCTCATGAAGCCGTAAAAGGAGGAAGATGATTGATAACAAGCACAAGGCAGCGGCCCAAGGCAATGCCAGGCGCAGCGGCTGCAAACACCCAGCATATGCAACCACACACGTCAAGCCTAGCTGACGAGCACGCCTGAGACAGTCGATGCTGCAAAGCAGCAGCAGAACACATGCACCCCCCTACGGGGTGGACCTCTTCTCACTACAAGTGCAAAGCAAACAGTGCAGCATGATAAGCAAAGCTCCACTGATGCACTGGCAGACAGCTGCCCTAGCAATGATAGACTGCCAAACAGCCCCAAAAGCATGAAATAACATGCACACAACGACACACTGTCACCCCGTAGCTGGTGAGCTGTCGGCAGCACCCAGCTACACCAGATGCAGACACACATTACCATCATGGACAGCATCACAAATGCTGGGGCACCTTTGCACTGCTGCATTGCATGGCATGCTGGCTGTCAGGCGGACTGCCACAGCCCGCTGCAAGTGCCGTACGAGGTGGATGAACTGAGCGCCACAGCATCTGCCATGTGCAGTGGTGCAAGCCAAACCAGCAGTAAACACTCACAAGGCACAGCGGGCCTACTGAAGGCACCACTCACTACCCTGGACACACGCAACAACCTGCCCCTACTGAACCCTTTGCCCCAGAACAGCAGCTGCAGGAAGGCACAGCAGCACACTCTTGCTGAAAACCTGCGGCAATGCCACAACGAGCCGTGCGAACACCTTGCCACGCCATCAACAATGTAGCGCACTGCAATTACATGCCCAGCAATATCCCCTGCCCCTAACAGTGCATTGGCACTGTCACGCCGTCCTCTGCCCCTAACACAACATCCACACTGTGACAAAAATGCACTGCCCCTAGTACATCAGCATTGCGATGTGGTCTCCTGACCTGGTTTGCATGCTGAGTTATCAGCAGGACACTGTGCAGCGATACAATGCAAACGAAGCAGACAAGATAAGCGGTTGCCAATGTGCAGGACCCGGTGAATGCTGCCCCATCAGTAAAGCAAAACACCGCAAATGCGGCCACGTACTGCATACGCACACAGGTTGACACACTTCACAGACACTGAGACACTGACTGCTGCTGCTGCTGGTTCTCGTCCGATGCGTGGCATGCAAGTCACACGGCGCAGGAGGCCAAGACAGCCCCGCCACAACTTTGGGCATGCTGGGCTTATCTGGTCATTTTCCTCCACCTGGAACAGGTGGTCGAGTCCATGTCCAACCAAAGCAGAGCCCTCCACTTACACCAGCTGCCACAGCTGGAGCGCGGTAAGCACTGTGAAGGAGCCAACAAAACACACAGGAGCACACAGCGCAAGGCTCGCGGTTATGTCCCGTGAAAAGAAGGGTGTCCCGCAAGTTCAGTCCCATGCTCAGCACACATGAGCCGGCAGCACAAGGTTGGCGTTGTGTCTTTTAGCAGACGATGGAACAGTAAAGAGGTCGCAGCGTCCCATAACCAGCCAGTGCGCAACTGCCGCATAGCGGCAGTGGTGTGCAAATGCCTCCAACAGGTCTCAAGCATATGGGTTGTTACTGGTGATGTCTAGACCAAAAGGCAACTGACACAGCTTCTGCACTGCTGAGCCTCAAGTCCCACAAATTCACAAGCATGCAGCGCCCAGCCGGCGTCTGCAGTGACATTTTCCCTCACCCCACTGTCAGGGTAACATCATGCCAGCACAAAGAGTCTGGCCACAGTATGCATGTGCGATGACTCACTGCCATAGAGTCCGATCTGCTGCGCACCACTGTCCATGGGGGCTGCAGGGCAGGAGCAGCCAACACCAAGGCAACCAACATCAAACTTTGGCAAGGTAACGGTCAGCCATAAAGGCACACCAAGACTGGCACGAGTGGGGATAACCAGCCAATACGTGCACCCTAAGTGCATGTCGCAGGCCAAACAGAAACCACACTATAGAATCACTACGTCAAACAACCACCCCTGCTGGTGCATTTCAAGGCGATGCCAACAGGCAGCAAGCACCCATCTGTGCGCAGCTAGGCCAAACGCTGCTGCAGGTGACCCGGCAGCACACCTGCTGCTGCCCACTGATCACACCGCAGTGCCACAAGCGCTCACAGCCCTTCATTCAGCCATCCATGCCCCCAAAGAAGCCATAGCTAGAGTTGCTGGAGTTGCTGGGGCCACCCGGCTGCACGCCTGGTGCAACCCCGCCTGCTGCTGCACCCCGCTGACCACCCTACCCCTGCCGCGCACCGCACCCTCACCACCGCCACGACCACCACCCCTGCCTCCCCCATTGCCCAAGCCAGGGCCCGCTGCTGCAGCTGCATTGCCACCCCCGCCAGCTGCGGCTCCCGGCCACCCCTACCCCCACCCCTGCCGCGCACTGCACCTTCACCACCACCACCCCTGCCTCCCCCATTGCCCAAGCCAGGGCCCGCTGCTGCAGCTGCAATGCCACCCCCATCAGCTGCTGCATCTCCGGGCAGCCCTTGCCCTGCGCCTGCCATGCGCGCCATCATCGCCACCACCCCTGCCTCCCCCGTTGCCCAAGCCAGGACCAGCTGCTGCTGCTGCTGCTGCCTCGCCAGCCCCACCCAGGCCTGCTGCTGCTGCTGCACCCCGCCCCCACCACCGGCACAAGCACCAGCACCGGCACCAGCACCGGCACCAGCACCAGCACCAGCACCAGCACCAGCACCAGCACCAGCACCAGCACCAGCACCAGCACCAGCACCAGCACCAGCACCAGCACCAGCACCAGCACCGCCCCCGACATTGACGGCCTCCATGCCGCGCTGCAGCTGGCTGTAGGTGTAGCTGGTGGGCGGGATAAGCAGCTGCACTAGCGTTGCCCAGGCCTCATGGCTGTTCAGGTAGTTGTTGCTGATGCCGCGGGCCTGTGCCATGCGCAGCATCATTGCCAGGCTCACGGCCTTCTCCTGATCCTCCTGTGTGCCGCGGTACTGGCGGCCTGCGCCCGCCAGGACGCCCTGCACCAGGTGTGGCCCTGCTGGTGCGTCCTGCAGCTCGTAGCCCTTGGAGTTGGTGGGCACTGGCACCTCAACCACAGGCGCACCAACCCACTACCTCAGCACAGGCGTGCCGTGGACGGAGGTATGCAGAGCACCTCCCGAACAAGAATCCCGCCCCCTCCACAGTGACTTCCACCGGAATATGCAAGCACACTGGCCGGGCAATCGCACCATGTGGAACAATCCCATCCCAGGAACACACACCGACCTGCATGCCCTGTCAGGGATGCACCAAGACCTAGAACACCAAGCACTACAAGCACGCAACACTACATTCGAATACATAAGAAGCCGCAAACAAGCAAGCGGGCCGTCTGGAAAGACATACAGACACACTGTGGAGATTGCCGACGCCCCAGTGAGCCGCCGCACGTGCACGGGTTATCGCCTCTACACCAATGCCTGCAAAGATGCCCCGCGCCGACCTTCTCAACCAGGAGAGCCCCCGCCAGCACAAAAGCGCATGGCTGCGCTTGGAGCGAAGTACTCCTTTACGGATGAAAGAATTGCCTCTGTGAAGGCACTCTGCTCCTCTCGCACCCAACAACAAGCCATCGTGCAGTGGGCTCCATGTGTGCAACCAGGATGGCAGATTGCCACTCAAGAATCCTTAGGATACAAAGTCCACTGCATGACAGAAGCCACGCCGGCTGACCTACAACAGTTCGGTCTAGACACTCAGCGCCCATGCGAGTACTGTGCAAGACCAGCCACCTACACAGAACAAACCTGCAAGATCTGCGCAACGTGCGACAGGTGGTATCACACTGACTGCATCCAACGGGTGCATGGTGAGGTCTCAGCTGAACCACCCGAACCCTACACATGCAAGGAGTGCCATGAGCAACAATACACCGCACAAAGCCTCCCTAACGACATCAAGCTCTACAGAGTGGAATGGAAGGAGGCCTCAGAGGCCATTCCCACCATACGCGCTAGCGCCACACCTCAGGCACTGCGGGAATTGGAAGAACTTCTTGCATCCCAACACGTCCATTATGACAGTCAAGTAAAGCGGCAAAAGACTGCCATGCAACAACGCCCCAGAGTCACTCCACCTGCGGCTGAAAGAGTGTATGATGTGACCATTGGCCAAGCAATCCGCAAGAAACTAGTACTTCACACCCTCCCCATCAACCCCCATGCAGATGTCCCCGACACGCATGGAGCCAGTGGAGTGGGCTGCCGTGCGTATGTGAGGCCAGTGCAGTATGCCACTTCGGCTGGCCAGATAAGAACAAAAGAGCTGTGTTGCATCTATTGCACAGACGGCAGATGTGAACACATGATCAGCCCTGAGGTGGTCGCCCGCCTGAAAGACGCGTTTACATACATGCAAAGCAACCACCCAGACACATTGGCAGCCCTGCAAGCTGGTACGTTCGAGGAAGAACTACGCCGCCTTGCCTTGAGATACCGCCAGCTGCCCGGCACTAAGGCCACTGAAGCTCAACACTGGGGCCTCCCCCAGCAGCTTAAGCACACAATCATGAGCCAAGCTAAGCTTACCCAAGAGCGCTTCTGCAACCCATTCACCGTCCACCCCTGCACGCCCAGCTACTGGACGGCACACGACCGGGATCGGGTGTTCGGCGCCAATCACAATGCGTACGCAGTCCGCTGGACAGGCCCATCTCTTGCGGTGCCGGAATTTGATGTGCATATGGCAGTTAAAGCCGTAGATTGGGCCATCAGATCAGCTAAAAGCACCACAGATAGCACCCTCACCCTGCTGATTCTCCCGACCTTCTTTGCGTGGGACGGGGTGGACACCGATGACGACGCAGCGTACATGCAACTGGTGCGCAGAAACCACGATGTATGCCTCCCGGTATGTACCTTTGGAAGGGACATGATACAGCTGGACCCCCCGGGATGCCAGCCGTTTGCAGGCCCCCGCACCCTGAAGTGGAAATTCAGGATGCTAGCAGTGGGCAACCAAACAGGATTTACAGAGCACTTCCCATTCAAAGTTGGTGACCAGCGTCAAGAAACCTCTTGGTACCGTACCTTCCAAACTGCAGTTCGGGAGGCCCTCGAAGCAGTACCTAACGACAATAAGCAGCCAAGAGCCAAGTTCACCAAGCTTGAAGATCTATACATGGATGAATTGCCACTGCAACCCTTGCCAGGTGGGCAAGGAAAGCCAGCAAACGCTTCTGCAAACGCCCCATGGACAACAACCTGGCCATAGTCCTACCCCGTCCCTTGGCGTATCACACCCCTGCTAGATACTCAGAAACAGGAGACATGCGCAGACTGGACTCTGCAATGACCCCCTTGAGTACGAACAACTGGTGGCTGCACACTCAGAACCAACTCAATCACTGCGCAGGTCCCAAGCAAACCCGCCACCACTTGCACACGACTGGAAAGCTTTCCTATACACGGATGGCAGCCACGTGAAAGGGCAGGATATGGAAGGACCGGGCATTGGGGCGGCTGTGCATGTACCCGGAGTGCACAGCCAAACCCTGGCAGTGCACTGCGCCTGGCAAGGCGAGGGAGCAGACGCCACGTGCAACACAATCTGCAGGGCGGAACTGGCAGCCCTACACGTAGCCCTCACTCAGTTTGGCACGACACACACCAGAGTCGATGGCACACTACATGTGGCCACGGACAGCCTGGGATCCATGCACGGACTTGCCAAGATGATCTCTAGGCCTCAAGACCTGACAGAGCATCGGCACCGGCAGGTCCTTGAAGCCTTAGCCAATGCTGTACGGGATCACCCCGGTACGATCCACCTTTGGAAAGTGAAGAGCCACGCTGGCATAATAGGCAATGAGATGGCGGATGGTACCGCCGTACAGGTGGCCCGCGGGGAACTACCTATTGATGCTCCACCCCCACATACATATGATGTACCAAGTAACTCGCGCATGCACATGTATTGGCCATACAAGGAAGCAGACAAGGAACTGCCATCTGGCATCACCGTGACAGTCACAAAACCCTTGCCAGACATGCAAGCCGCCCTTAAACAAGAGGCACATGCAGGTGCAAAGCTTGGCAGCGCGCCCAAAGATGGCATATATGCCTCCAGCTGGAGGAGCGTGGCCGACAAACTACATCACCCAGCCAGTCATGCATTTATGACCAGCTCCAAGGTGGACAGGTACACTCGAAAACTAGTGTTGCAATACCGCTGGGGACTGCTCCCTACCAACAGACTACTGCACAAAATTGGCAAGGCCCCAACCAACCAGTGTCCGCTCTGTGGACAGGAAGACGGAGGGCACCACGCCATCAGCGGCTGCAAGGAGCTGTCCGCTGCGTACACGCGCCGCCACAATGACGCCGGCACGGAAATTCTGGAAGCTATCAGCAGAGGCAAGGAAGCAGGAAATGTCTTCTTGTCAGACGTGGGTTACACCAGAAGAAAGGCCCCATCAGAGGTGCCGGACCGCATGCAGCCACACCGCTTCATGAGGCACATGGACAATCCGTCCATGTTCAGCCACGACCTTGCGGAGGCCCTTAAAGGCTATCGGAACAGCGTTCCCGACATCATCATGCTGAAATACTTCCCAGACAACAACGAGTGGGTCTTCGACATCGTCGAATTCAATACTGCAGGGACACGGACCCGATGCCGCAACAAGAAAGAGCGGCAGCACAACACGCCGCACTGAAAGAACTGATCTTGGCCCATGAGCCCACAGCCACAGTTCGCATCGTCACTCTGCTGCTAGGGGCATCAGGTATAATCTAGGAGTCCTTCCTGAAAGAAATGCGCGACCTCGGAGTAGGCGGCTCCGCCCTCACATCCCTAGCTCGACGCCTGCACCACATAGCAGTACGCAACCTCAAACTCATCTGGACACAACGCAGAGCCATCCTCATGGGCCGCAACAAGCGCCCAGGGAAGAAAGGCAAACGCGACAAGGGACGACGGCCACACAAGCAACACTCAAAGCCTACCCGCCGCAGTACAGCCCAACAAGGCACAAAGCGTCTCCTCGTCAGGTCAGAGCCGGACCACAGGAAACGTCGCAAAAAGCGATGATTTACACTTCACACCCCCTCCATGCCCTCGGGCTGGAGGGGTCAGGTGGGGGGTGTGGTAGTCTAGCATGCTAGACATGCACACCCCTCTTGCCTTAACGTTACGCCAGTGGTTCGCCATAGGCGTAGTTACTTACCTACTTACTTACCACACCAGCACCAGCACCAGCACCAGCACCAGCACCAGCACCAGCACCAGCACCGCCCCGACATTGACGGCCTCCATGCCGCGCTGCAGCTGGCTGTAGGTGTAGCTGGTGGGCGGGATAAGCAGCTGCACTAGCGTTGCCCAGGCCTCATGGCTGTTTAGGTAGTTGTGATGATGCCGCGGACCTGTGCCATGCGCAGCATCATTGCCAGGCTTACGGCCTTCTCCTGATCCTCCTGTGTGCCGCGGTACTGGCGGCCTGCGCCGCCAGGACGCCTGCACCAGGTGTGGCCTGCTGTGCGTCCTGCAGCTCGTAGCCTTGGAGTTGGTGGGCACTGGCACCTCAACCACAGGCGCATCAAAGGTGATGGCCATAGGCAGCAGCGGCAGCGGCCCGGGCTCGTCAGCGCCCCGCACGCCCACGCCGTGCAGCTGGAAGGCAGAAAGCAGGCCCAGGCGTGCCGCCAGCGTGCAGCCCGCCGCAGGTAAACGCTGCAAACAGGCTCTGCACGCCCAACCAGAAAGCCAGCTGGTCTGCTGGCTGCTGCGCTGCGACTGCCAGCGGCCCCAGGTGCACGCACACGCCCTTGATGACCCCAGCTGTGGCACCCTCCTGCGGGTAGCGCTAGTACTGCGCCACTGCGCTGAGGTTGCACTGCCGCCTCAGTTGGTTCATCACCCTGTCTCGCGCCTCGGGGGACAGCGCCCCTGCATCATCGTGCCTGTGGCACTCTGTGCGCTCCATCACACCGGCCTTGAGGGCGCCAGTGCTCTGGTGGCCTGCCTCATTTTGAGCCTGCGTGAAGCGCCCAACAGAGGCAGAAGCCACAAGGGTTGCAGCAGCGGGTGGCACTGCTGCTGCTGCTGCTGCAGGCTGCTGTGGGCCGGGTGCCGGTGCTGCTGCTGGTGGTGCTGCCTGTGGCGCGAGACACCAAAGCAGCACACAGCACCAACAGCATGACAGTCAGCATGACTCAACATCTGCTAGCTGTGGCAGCACTGGCCGATTGACGGTAAGCTAAACGTCTGCTTTGACAGCGAGCTGACAGTATGCTATGGGCATGCCCAGCTGCGTAGTGAGCACTCACATGCGGCAGGAGTGCATGGGTAGTAGACATTGGGAAATGGCGCATCCCCTGCGGGGGCGGGGAAGGGTGTCAAAGCGCGTGGGAGGTGTGGTGTCGTGTGTCAACACATGCAATGGCAATTACCTGCTGAATTATGACACATGCTTGTACGATAGCGTGGCTCAGTTGGGTCGTGGTGGGGTGCAAGCTGCGGGCTTACTTGCGTCATGGACATTGCAACATTGGTTAGGGATCTAGCGATGATGGACAGTCACTACAAGTCACTGAGATTTTGTTTTCTATTGTTGCACGTTTGGCTTTGTTGTTGTGTGCTCCCAGGTACAGCCTGCCACGACATCCCATGATGGCTGCAATGGCTGCACGTTAGGTCGCTTTTGATTGTGCTACTGATGGTGTTCTGGCAGGTGTTGGTTTGTTTCTATGGCACAGTGTGCACGCTCACGTGTTGATGCTGGCTTGAACCACCGTGATGCCGGCAGCTGTAGTTGCAGTGCGTGTGCGTGATGTGACAAGGTACCGCCCCTCTAGCAAGCTTATGCTCAGCAAAGCCACATTTTGGGTTTTTGCTTGTCAGAGAGGCCTCTCTTTGGTCTTTTGTCCGTTGAGCCATTCTCACTTGCTACATCTTTGAGCGGTGGCGCTGCGCCTATGGACGCTAGTGAACCACTGCTTAGGCCTGCTGGAGCGCACATAGTGTGATCTTGCCGTGTGCGTTGGACAAGTTGAAATGCATATGGATATGACCCAGTAGCGGCTTTGCCGCTCTTTTCGGATGTGTTGCATGCCCTTTGTGGTGGCATGCCGCACATGCAGCCCTTGGCAAGGGCTAGCCACCTCAGGGTGAGTATTTGGGGTGTGCCATGATTTTATGGCGCCAAAGGTATTCTTGTACAACAGATAGCTTGCCCCTCCCTTGCTTGGGTGACTTTATCACTAGTGCAGTCTGGTGTTGGGCACTGCATTGTACACTATTCGCGTCATCTTGCCTTCCCAACACAGCAACAACCCACCCACTGCGGGCTGGTGTTGTGTTGTTACACAGTCGCGCTATGATGACGCAGTCCTACATTTGGGCCTGGTTGATGCATTGTGTGAGCTGGGTATGACCCAGCAGGGCGTGGCCCACAAGTGTAACTAGACTGCTGCTGAACATGATACACCTGAACATGATACACATGCTGCCGTTGCTGACTGCTTGTCTATGTGCAACTACATAGTAAGAGCCAAAGGTTGCACAGAAGTGAGGATTTCTGCAGGTCTGCACACAACAAGAAGATTGACAAAGATCTTTTCTCTTAGAAGGCCCTCAGTATGAAAGCTTCAATGCCAACCAGCACGTTGCACAACATGCAGACACAGAGGAACATTTGTCACCATGCCACCTGTGCAGCAGTTGTCTGCAGTAAATGTCAGAGACAAGGTCCCACCTCCTACACCAGCCAGCACGTCAACGCTTGGTGAGACTCGTACTACTATACTACTCGGAGTTTAATACCTCAGCCTCAATCAAGCACTTCAAGTGTAGGCTATGCTACCCAGTCCGCTGCGGTGTTTGCTTACACCCCTGCATGCAGCTCGGCTGCACCCAGTTGCCTCAGATTGGGTCAGTGCATGCATAAATGCGCCATATGTGATGTACAATAATGCTGTCTGTGGAGTGCCTGCAGGTGAAGCCGCCGCTGCATGGCATCACACATGTGTCTTCACTCCTGCACTCCTACAGTTGCACTGCCGTCCCGCTGCAACTATCTACTAGGTCTGCTCACTGGCAGTGGACTTATGATACCATTTTGCACCACAACATATTTTCTGCACACACTCACAAATGAACACGAGACACTTCTTGTTAATCTAGATAACAACACGTGGGCTGCTGCACTTGCTGCCCATGACTCAAGACAAACACTTCTCAGTAGCTCTCAGCAGAGCACCATGTGCCTGTCACAATACACACTTTGCCGTTGGCAGCTGCATTTCTGCAGCAAACAGGGTATGAAACCAAGCAGCAGTCAGGACTGCTATCCAGCCACTACCCGCCCAGCATCTGTCCAAACCGCTGCAGCATCAAGCTGCAGCATTCGTGCAGATAACTCAGCGCCCTTGCACCTTTGTGCCCGTGCGCCTTACAACCACAGCTGCTGCCACACGAGCCGCCAGCACCGCCACTGCGCGATTGCCAACCAGCCCTTCACACCCCCCTCCATCACTTTGCGCCCCTGCGCCTGACGACCACAACTGCTGCCACACCAGCCGCCAGCACCGCCATTGCTGCCGCCGCCACTGCTGCCTTGGTGCTGGTGCTGGCTGTCATCCATTTGAAGGCCAGGGTGCCCAGCAGGCCAGGGGGTCGTGGCATCATGGTGATGGCTGTGTAGCGGTTGGTGCAGGGGTAAGGGAACAGGTCGCGCAGGTGCTGCTGCAGCTTCTCACACGACATGGTATCCATCATCTGCGGCAGGCGGAGGGCAGGGCCAGAGGGAGGGCGGTCAACAGAGGCTTGGCGATAAAGAGAGGGCAGTATGTGCAAAGAAATGTTTTTGTGCAGCTGCTGGCGAGCATGACTTGCGACTCCTCCGAAAGTCCTTCCTTGTGTGACGACATTGAGTGTTGTGGCTCACACCGTGTCCACACCCCGTGCCCCGAACCCCAACCCCAGGCGTCGTACAGTCTGCCACAACTCTCAACGGCAGTCACATCTTCGCCGCGTGTCGCTATGCCGGTTTACATGTCCAGGCTCATACCATGCACCTGTCCCGCCACCTTCCCTTTGCCTTACCCCCCCCCCCCACACACACACATTACACTACCAGCATCTTACAACCACTCCCCCCCATTCTTTTCTCACCTTCTGTTGTGAGTCGCGTATGCTGGCCCCCCACCCACCCCCGGTCCTGACTGCATGACCACTGCTTCCCTTCCGTGCCTGTGCACCCTCAACCCGCCCGCACAGAACAAGGACTGCTCGTCTGTACCCTCACCCCGCCCACCTTCCGTCGTGAGTCGCGTATGCTGGCCCATAGTGCCCTGACTGCATGACCACTCCTTCCTTCCGTGCCCCAAACCGCCCGCACAGAACAAAACTGCCCCAACCCCTCCTACCTTTTGTCGTGAGTCGCGTATGCTGGCCCACACCAGGTCCAGGTCGCCTGTCTCAGCAAAGCGCCTGCTCTGGTAGGCGTTGACTGTCACGTCATGCCAGAAGGAGTTCTCACCCAGCATGTTCTCCTGGTGCAGCAAGCAGCAGTCAGCAGACAAGTAACGTTGTCACCCGGCGCTTCTCAATTGTAGTCCAGCATCAGGTGTACTGCCAAAAGGTAAAACTGGTGCAGAGAGAAGTACAAGTCTGCATGACATATTGGGCGTCCAGGATGTAGGCCACTGAGCAAGAGCACATGGTGACTCGGAGATCGACGAACACGTTCTCATGCCCCAGATCCTCACGGTACACTGGTCATTGAGAGAGTCCACACCCTTCACACTTGCGCCCCACTCACCCACTCAAAGTCTCAATGCGCCGCAGTGTCTCCACCTCCTCCTCAGTAGGCCCCTCCTCCTGAAGGCACTGCAGCGTGGTCAGCGCCATGTCAACCAGACGACCCTGCAGACATGAACAGTGCGTCAGCAGCGTCAAAATAGGGCAAAGCCCTCAGTGGAAACTTGCGAAGGCACTGCAGCGTGGTCAGCGCCATGTCCACCAGACCACAATGCAGCACACGAAGAGTACACAAACAGCGGTGGGGCGCCCAGAAGCCCCCCCTCCATGGAACTGTGGAGACACTTTGTTTTCTGTGTCGTACATGGAGCCAGTGCTGATGTCACCCCTAAGCTGAGGTGCAGTGCTGCTGCCAGCGCCCAATGGGGAGACTGCATTGGAAATACAGTACCACAGATCCACCAAACCCTTCCATTCCCACCCCCCTGCTGTGGGGCGGCCAGAGACACGCTTTGGCTCCACGTTCCGCGCTCTACCCCCCCCCCCCCCCCCCCCCCCGCGCACTGTGTGCCCCACCTTGTTTTGCTGGGTCGCACGTGAATGCGATGCTGACATCTCCCCTCAGCTGGGGTGCAGTGCTGCTGGGGGCGTCGCAGCCAAAGAAATTGCCCACGCTGACGGTGTACAGTTCACCCATCTCAAACCGCAGCTTCTGCAAGACCAATAACAACGCAGACAGCAAGTGCAGATGTTGCAGATAGACGATGGCACAGTGAATACAGTTCTAATGGATATAAGGGAGGGGAACTCCCACCGGACCCCCACCGCCAGGTGTTGACTGTATTGACTGCAGATATGGTATCTCAGCATATGCGGTCATTGAGCGTGTACACCATAGGCCCATTGGGTCGGGCCCCCTCCTACCTGCAGCAGTCGTGTCTCCAGTAGCTTGCAAGCTGAGTTGAGCCACCACAGCTGCTCACGTGCCTTAGGCCTGTCCAGGTGCACGGGAAGGTGATCTGACACTGAGTGAGGGGGACACCATGTCCACCTGCAGGGGGTAGCAAAGAGGGGGGGGGGGGGGGGCAGAGTTGGGGAGGCATGTGTGACGATGTATCGAATCAAGCGCCCAAGGCCAAGGTGGTTGCCCAGCCCACACAGAACCCCCCCAATCCCCAAATTTCCACCACTGCACTCAGTGTTTGGCAAGCGACCCCCACACAAACGAAAGCCCTCCGTTGATCCCCCCCCCCAAAACTCCGCATCCTCCACCACTGGATGCTCAGGGACGGCACTGCTGTCATTGCCCAGGGTCCACTTCACCGCCGCCCTATACTCTGCAAGCCCACACATGTCTCCCCCAGAGGAACCCCCCGCCACCCCCCCCCCACACACACACACACCCACCACCACCAGAACAAGGCCCCTCCGGCAGAACATCCCCACACCCCTACCCTCCTCCACATCTTCCACCACTAGCTGCTCAGGTAACCTAACGGGCAGTGCTGTCAGATTCCGGGGTCTCCCCCCCCCCCCCCACACACACCATCACCACCACCACAGAGAAGCAGGGAACCTAAAGGGCAGTGTTTTCAAGTTCCAGCCCTCCCCTCCCCAACCCCAATTTTCCTCATGTGAACTGCTGCAAGCCTGCTAAGCCCCCGCCCAGCACCACATAACATTCCCCGTCCAACCAACCTCCACATCCTCCACTACCAGTAGATCAGGGAATCTGAAGGGCATGCTCTCAGATTCCGGGGTATTGCCCCCCCCCCCCCCTTCCAACCATATTTGCCCACCTTGTGACGCTGCCAGCTTGCAAAGGACCCCCTCCCTTCTGGGCCCCCTTCACACCATAACACCCCCCCTCTTCCCGCAACCCACCTCCACATCCTCTACTACTGGCTGCTCAGGGAATCTGAAGGGCAGCGCTTTCAGATCGCAGGGCGCCAGCCCTCCCCTACCCAACCCAATCTTCCTCATATGAAACGCTGCAAGCATGCTCAGTCCCTGCCCAGCACCACATAACATTCCCCGTCCAACCCACCTCCACATCTTCAACCACAGTTGATCAGGGAATCTGAAGGGCAGCGCTTTCAGGTTGCGGGGGTCCAGCCTTACCCTCCCAACCCCATATTGCCACATGTGAACTTCAGCAGTGCTGCCAGCTTGCAAGGACACCCCCCCCCCTGGGCTCCCTACACACCACACAACACTCTCCGTCCAACTCACCTCCACATCCTCTACCACTGGCTGCTCAGGGAATCTGAAGGGCAGCGCTTTCAGATCCCAGGGCGCCAGCCCTCCCCTCCCCAA
The DNA here is from genome assembly GCA_007449985.2 of Desmodesmus armatus. NCBI lineage: Eukaryota > Viridiplantae > Chlorophyta > Chlorophyceae > Sphaeropleales > Scenedesmaceae > Desmodesmus > Desmodesmus armatus. The sequence continues at coordinate 18,867 of VIIQ02000377.1, forward strand.
CCCCAATCGTCCTCTTGTGAAATGCTGCAAGCGTGTTAAGCGCCCGCCCAGCACCACATAACATTGCCCGTCCAACTCACCTCCACATCTTCAACCACAGGTTGATCAGGAAACCTGAAGGCAGCGCCTTGAGATTACGAGGTCCAGCCCGCCCCCCGCGGCCCTCAGCTGATGGTATTGTGGCCAGGTAGCGGGTCAGCAGGGGCAGGAGGGCCTCCAATGTTGTGTTGCCTGTCAATACCAAATTGAATTCTGCTGGGTTACTGAAGCTTGAGCAATGGTGGGCGCATGCCGCCTTCAAGTCAACCTGAGAGTGGGTTGAGAGAGTAAGAGGGGGGGGGGAGCGACAGGGGCAACATCAAACAAAGACATGGAATTAAGTGACTGTTGTTGGTACATTTTCTGGGCAATACGCGGCGCTAGCAGCAGCAGCTGGCGTGGTGTTGAACTCGTCCGGATCAGCACGAGCGATGGTGGGCGCATGCAGCCTCTAGGTGGGCGAGCCCTCAACCCTCACCTGGGAGAGGGTTGAAAGAGGAAGGGGGGGGGGGAGAGGGGAGCCAAAATCAAGATATGGGTGTTGTACAGGGAGTGAATGTTGTTGGTATAGCATTTGGGCAGTGTGGGGCAACAGCAGCAGCATGAAGTGGTGTGTGTCTATAAAACAGCACCCTGCCTTGTCCAGCTCCTGAAGGGTGACTGAAAGCAGCAGCACACAGCAACCACAACAACCACCATTCTAGTGACCTGGTACCCCCCCCCCCCCCACACACACCAGCACCCCTCATCACCCAACCGAACCTTCAACAACGACTGAAGCTGCCCCCCCCCTTCTGCCACCGCACACACACAGCTACCCTTGTATCCTCTCTGCTTGAAACACCCCCACAGAAGCACACGCCTTACCTCATCCAGCTCCTGCAGTGTGATGGGCTCAAAGAAGTAACAGTCATAGTTGGTCAGCCTCACTCTGCTGTGGTAGGCGTGCAATGGGTTGCGCTGCTGCGCCTCAACACCCTGGCGCAACTGGACCATCACACTGTCCATCTCTCCTGCAGGCAGTACAAACACAAGCATGGCAATCAGTGCTTGAATTATGCCCCTTCCAAGTTCTTCTCCCAGCACCCCCAACGTGGGGGTGCACCCCCTTGCGCTCACAACCTGCCGTGGTTGAATCATCACACTGTTCATCTGACACGCAGAAGAGCGACGCTGCCAATGTGATATGGGTGTCCTCATTGCTTGTATCTCACCCCCTCATGCTACCCCTCCCCCCTGCCACTGTGCATGCCTCAAAACCCTGACGCAGCTGCACCACCCCACTGCGCATCCCGCCTGTACCTGCAATAAAGCACCCCCACAACCCCCTCCCTTCCCCCAAGCTTTGCCCCCCCCCCCCCCCACACACGCACACCACAAGTGTGCAGAACAACAGAGGTGATGAGCACATGCCCCAATGAATCGTGATGCACCTACCAGGTTGTAGTGCTGGTGGCTGTGTGAACAGCAAGTGCAGCAGCTGGAAGGTGGCCTCAAGGTCGTGGGGGGACGCACTGCCCTTCACCGACCGGCTGTAGGCACCCTCTGACGGTGACAGTGCCACACGGCGACCTGCACGGGCAACAGCCCATAAGCAACAATGACAGTAGCGTTAAAGTCTGTGTCGGAGAGGGGGCTGGGATGGGGAGGGGGGGGGGCGCTGTCGTTGGAGAGTGAGTGGAAACACCCTGTCATGGCAACAACACACTCACCAACAGCACCGCCACAAGACAACACCCCCCGTCCCCCAACCCCCCATCCCCCATCCCCCTGACCCCCCCCCCTCCACCTTGTCAATCCTTTGCCCCCTTCCACACACACTGTGGGCGCCCCCACCCACACATGCCCCCCCCTCCTTCACTCCAAAGCAAACGCGCAGGTGCCCATGATGTCGACACACTGTCAACTGTCTGACCCAGCCTGACAAAGGGTGCAGAGCCCCCCCCCCCCCCCGCCCCGAACACCCCCCCCCCCTCTTTTCGCAGACAACACCCACCTGCCAGCATCTCTGCCAGCACCTCTAGTGTGTAACCATCTCTTTATCTGCTCCCCACATCTCGTGAATTGTCCAACATGCTGACATGTACACTCCCCGTCTGTCGAATCCCATCCTGACACAGGCTGCCATCCCCCCCCCCCCAACAACCCCACTTACCTGCCAGCATCTCCGCCAGCACCTCTGGTTTGTGTCCAAATGGCCCCAGCTGTGACGACACCACACCTGACATGCTCGATGTGTAGAAGGACTCACGCTCCACCTACAACAGAAAGTAGATGAAGCAGGAGAAACAGTTGCTGTGACACTTGTGATCGGCCATGATGCAAAGGAAGTTGCGGTGACGTATATTCTTTGATGATGTGATTGTGGCACCTACACCTGACATACTTGAGGTGTCAAAGGACTCACACTCCACCTACAGCAGGCATGGGGGGGGGGGGGAGCCTATACGCCTCCTAAGCAACTTCCTCTCACGAGGTCGCTGCAATAAGTCATGGCACGGAAGCGGGTCAGTTGTTTTATGCTACTGCAGTGATCACACCACAGAGTGTGACAGCTGTAGCAACAGTGACGAATTACAAGTCAAGAGGGCGCTGCAGGGTACCTCTAGTGTACAACCCTTTGCATTGGAGCACAGCACCCCCCCCCCCCCTTCCCCGCCCCGCCGCCCCTGTCGACTCCTGCCCGTGCGCAATCAGCAGCATCTGCACGTCAGCACTAGCTTCATGAAGTCAACCCTTCCCTTTGACTAACATTGCAACCATGGCTGCAAAATGGGGTACGCACCCTTCTGAGTCGCAACTCATGTCACACACCATGCAGCAACTCACCTCGTCTAAGCCCCCCCTCCCCCCATGCAATGGCAGTGATGACCGCCTCGTCAGCAAACGCAAGCGCCAGCAGTCTCAACACCTTACATCCCCTTCCCCAACAAAACTCCTGCCACCATGGTTGATTACCCTTCTGTATTACCGGAGACTTCAATTCTGATGTGTTGTTGTCCCCCCCCCCGTCTTGCCCCCAAAACACAAAATTTTTTCAGCATGGTGCCCCTCACCTCGCTAAGCCCACCCACTGCAATAGCAGTGATGACCACCTCGTCGGCAAAGAAGTCTGTGTGTTTTACCGACACCTTCAACCCTTTGACTAGTGTCAGCTCAGTGACATCAAGGTCGGGGTAGTGGCGCTTGGAAATAACACCTGCGGAGTGGTGGCAACGGAAGGGGAAGGGGTGACAGCAAATGGCGTGCATGCATGTGTGTTCGTTTAGGCCCCCCGGGAGGGCGGGGGAAATGCAGGCACCAATCAACAACAACGAAGGAGCTCAAAAGTACCAGTCGGTTTTGGCAGGTGCATGTGCGTCACCAAAACCTCCCCCTCATTTGACCATTGGTAGCTCAACGTCATCAAGGTCGGGTAGTGACGCTGAAATAAACCAACTGACCCAGACAGGAGGGGGGGGGGGGGAGGAAAGCGACACCAGATATGCAAGCTCAAGACCTTGATAATGATGATCCACTGGTGTGGGAAATGTGCTGGACACACATTTCAACATAAGCCTTGAACTCACCAGGGTGAAGCATGCCCCCACTGCTGGCTTGCTCCTGCAAATCGCCCTGCTGATGCTGCTGCTGCTGCCGCTCTGGCTCCGGGGTTGCCGCGGCTGCACCTGCTGCTGCTGCTGCTGCTGCTGCTGCTGCTGCTGCTGCTGCTGGCCCAGCACTGGGTGACTGTGGTCACTACAGCTGCTACAGCCAGCAGCAGCTGCCCCATGTGCGTGAGAGTGACCCGAGTGTGACCCTATATTTGAATGTCTACCAACTGAACCCAGCCGTTTACTGCTGCTGCTGGTTGGGCTGAGGTTGCCGGAGCCAGCAGAGGCCAGTTCTGCTGCTGCCGCTGCTGCTGCTGCTGCTGTTTTCTGCTGCTGCATCGTCGTCTGAGGGGGAGTGAGGCCACAGGCTGTGTACCACTCCTCAGGACTTGAGGGACCTGCAGAAAGACAGGGACCCGGGGGGGGGGGGGGCACTGAACCTTTGTATTAGATCCCAAAGGCAGACGTTGAGGCCAGCACTGTCTGAAGGCTGTGTGTGAGACGGTGCACAGAAGCATTGCAGCAGTGGCAACACAACCTTCCCCTGATGTTCACTTCCTGCAAAGGCCTCCACATAAGAAGTCACACAAGCTCAGATGCATCTTTCCCCATCCGCCCCCTACCACACCTCTCATCTCACCCGCCCCCATTGATGATGTATCTCATTTTCCCCGCCGACTGCATACTTGCGCCACCCATTCCTTCCTTTTCTCCCCTCTGTCACCCTCCCCCCCCCCCTCCCCCCCCCCCCCTCGTCCCCCCCCCCCCTCGTCCACATCACCTCCTTCATGAGTGGTTCAGGCATGTCGGGCTCCTGCCAGGGCCCAATGTCACCAGCATCTGCAGCAGCAGCAACCTGAAGCACAACACGCTTCATAGCCGCCTCACTGTGCCACGCCCTGCACATCAAAACAAAGCAGCGCGTGGGGGGGGGGGGGGGGGCAGTAGTGTCAGTGGGAGGGTGGTGGGTGCAGTCACCAGGGGCGTGCGAGGCATGGGATGTGTTTGTGAGGAGGCGGGGATTGACACAGGGAGAAGAGGTGTCCGCCTCTGTGCAATAGTGCTGCAGCATCAACCTGAAGCACCACACGCTTCATGGCCGCCTCGCTGTGCCACGCCCTGAAATTTTGGGGGGAAAGGGGCAGCGGCAAGGGTGGGTGGGTGGGCGCGTGTGGGGGTGGGGGGGGGGGGCTGTCAATGGTGCAGAGGGTGTGGAAGGGCTGAGAGGCAGATTGCAGGCCAGTTTGTGCGCGACTGGGGAGGCGTGGTTATGAAGGAGGGGACGGTGCATAAAAACATGATTTGCTGCAGCAGCAACCTGAAGCACCACTCGCTTCATAGCCGCCTCACTATGTCACGCCCTGCAACTTTCAAAAGAGAAGGAAGCAGCAGCCCAGGGGATTGTCAGTAGTAAATTGGGTGATGGGTGTGGAAACAAACATGGAGGTTGTAGGCCAGACACGGTCGCGATTGGCGAGGCATGGGTACGCAGGAGGGGTGGTGGTGCATCATGACATGACCTGCTGCAGCAGCCACCTGAAGCACCACTCGCTTCATGGCCGCCTCACTGTGCCACGCCCTGCACACACACAAAGGGGCGATGTGGGGTGGGGGTGGGGCATGCCCAGTAGTGTCAGTGGGTGGATCCCCCCCTCCCCACCTTCCCCCCTCTTCCCCCCTCTTCCCCCCTCTTCCCCCCCCCCCACACACACACCTTCCCAAGGCCTCGCAGCCAACAGCTCAGTTAACTTGGTGCGATGCGGCACGTTTTTGCGATCGGCACATGCATGTGGTGCACGCAGTGGTGGAGGATGTTGCTTGGGTCGACACACAAATGCATACTTTTGAAGACATTTATAGCCATGGTAGAGCGAGCCCAGCACTGTTCACCCACCCAACAGCACAGTGTTCAAGTCTGTGGGGCACAGGTGGGCAGGCTTGCTGGGCCTAACGACCCACAGGCATACGCACCTCTGCTCCACAGACTTATACACTGTGCTGTTGGTGTGGGTGGACAGTGCTGCCTTTGCGGCAATATGCATCACAAACACACACCATCACTTCTATTCCCAATACAGTCTTCCAACCTGTGCTCCACAGACTTGAACACAGTGCTGTTCGTGTAAGTAAACCATTCACACAGTGACTGCTGCACATGCTCTAACATGCATCACACACACCATCAAGTCCAATCCCAGTACAACTAGGCTTGCTAGGCCGCATGCCTGGCAGAACCACCCCACCTGTGCTCCACAGATTTGTAGACTGTGCCGTTGGTGTGTGTGACCAACGCCTCACACACCTTGGCATATGCATGCATGCCTGACACAAATCATCAAGTCCGACCAGAATCAGACTGGAGTCTAGCTCAAATCCCAACCACCCCACCTGTGCTCCACAGACTTGAACACTGTGCTGTTAGTGTGCGTGAAGAGTGCTGCGCGTGCGTTGACGTCATCCAGCGTGATCATAGGCAGCAGCGTCTTGTCTAGCCGAGCCTCGTACCGCTGACCTGCAGCAGCAGTAGCAGCAGCAGCAGCAGGGGGGGGGGGGGGGGGGGGGGGGCAAACAGCAGCAGCGGTGGTGTTGGTGGCGGCGCCAGCGGCTACAACCACAGCACGGCAACTGCAGCAGCAGCATGCAATCTGCTTCTGTTGCGTCTTGTTGTGGGAGTCCATGCGGTGATGTTATGAGCTTGCAGGATGTGGAATAGAACCACTGCATACCCCTCATTGTCAGGCCCAATCAAACAGCGAACCCTGCCACCGGCCCCGCCCCCCACTCTAACCGCGCAAGCTCCCCCCTCCCCCCCCCCCCCCCCCTCCACAATTGATGCCCACCTGTCACGAACTCGCTGCGAAGGAAGTGTCGGATGTACTCGTCCCGAATGTCTGTACAGTAGCCCTGGTCAGCTTCAAGGTAGATGGACTCAATGTCAGCCTGTGTAATGAAGGGTACAGGGAGAGGGGGGGTGGGGGGGGAGTTGGTCTGACAAATCAAGGGATGGTTGTGAAAGAGTCACATGAGGATGCGTTGCACAACAGGCAAGCAGCGTCGCCCTGTGCAGTAGCCCTGGTCAGCCTCAAGGTAGATGGACTCGATATCGGCCTGTGTAATGAAGCACGGGGAGGGTGGGGGGGAGTTGGTCTGACAAATCAAGGATGGTTGTGAAATAGTCACATGAGGATGCGTTGCACAACAGGCAAGCAGCGTCGCCCTGTGCAGTAGCCCTGGTGAGCCTCAAGGTAGATGGACTCGATATCGGCCTGTGATGGTGAGGGTGATGGGTTGGGTGATGGGGTGAGTTGGGGGATGGGAGGGGGGGTGGGGGGTGGGGGGGATTGTGAACTGGTATGTTGGCTGGCTGTAACTTCAAAGCTGTCACAAGGGTTTTGACACATGGCGCACCACCCCACAACAATAGTGATCCTGCATGCCTGACAGAACTGCTGCAGATACCAAATAGTGACATGGCAAATCAGCCATTGCTGCTGCTGCTGCTGCCGCACCTGCATGTTCTTGATGGCGTTGCTGAACTCCCGCTGTGAGAAGCCGTGCAGCCGCACACGAGCAACCTCAGTCATCAACGTCTCAAGAGACCTGCGGCAACACACAGGCACAAGAGATTCAGCTGCGTGATAGGCGATCATGCCATGCACTTCTGGCGCGACTTGGAGATTTTGCGAGTCTTTTCAATGGATCCGCTCACTTCCAACACCGATGGGCTATACTAATGGAAGCTGGCGTGTGGCGCACGGCGCCGTTGTCACCTTGACACATGCATGGGCTTATCCTGCCGTGAAGGCAAGTGATACCTTGTGTGATGCACTAGATTTGGCAGGATCACCAGGAAGCAGATCGTCAAGCATCCCCCTTCCCCCAAGCATTTTACCCCCCCCCCCCCCCCTCATCAAGCATTCCCCTGCACCCAAACATGTACCCCCCCCCCCCCCCCTGCCCCGCGCCCCCAGCTCCCCTCCACAGTTTGTTGCCCTCCCCCCCCCCCCCATCTGTGGACCGCGCCCCCCGCCCACCTCAGCACTTTCTTCTCCTCGCATGATGCACTGAGCACATACATGTCCACTGCGTTGCATGTGGCCTCATCACTCAGGGTGGCTGAGAAGAACGGTGGCTCACGCGCACGGGACAGGCGGTACAGCCGCTGGTTGAGGCAGATCATGAAGATCTCATCCTGCAGTACACAAAGATGACACAATCCGGAAATTTGTGAACCGTCGTTGTATGTCAGGGTGGGATGGAAGAAAGGCGGCTGGGGCGCACGACTGAGGTGGTACAACCGCTGATTCAGGCAGATCATGAAGATCTCGTCCTGCGATACAGCAAAGACACCATACCAATTGATGAACCAGTACCTGACAGACTATTCCAACCGCAAAACCCTGTGAAGAATCCTCATTCATCTTGGTCACCAGGGATAACCCCGTGTTATGTTGAACACACTCCCAGAGACTGGACATACGTTGGCATTGCGTCAAGCCCGGCTTGACATTACCCCCCCCCCCCCCCCCCCATCTCACCTTCAGTACTTCAATGTACTGTGCAGGTGTGCGTGTGGGGCGTGAGGGCACCTTCCAGCTCACATACAAGGCACTGTCCTGAGCCTCCCGGTCACTGAACACACAGAACCTGCACACACACAAACACACAGATCACATACCCGTTGTCAGACACACACATGCTGCATACACACGATCGCATGGTCACATACGCTTTGAAAATAGCCGCGTTTGCGCAGTGAGTAGAGGGGCTGGAGAGTATCCAAGTACAAACACATATGGGCCAGAGACACGTGGAGTTCACCAAATGAACCCTGCTGCTCAAACAAACACGCAGCCTGCAGCAAATGACATATTGCCCCTGCTCCTGCTCATGCTGCTGCTGCTGCTGCTGCTGCTGTGGGTGGCAGGCCCTGCGAAACAATCCCCACCCACCTGGGCTCTGAGTGCTGCCAGCTTTCAGGTGACACCACAGGCAGCGGAGGGTGCGGCACCACCACCTGCTGCTGCTGCTGCTGCTGCTGAGGACCGTCACTGCTGCTGCTGCTGCTGCTGCTGTCCTGTGGTACTGGGAATGCAGCCCCCAGGTGTGTCTGTATGAGCTCCAGGACGTTGCTGCTGTCAGGGAAGTCACCCACAATCACCACCGCCATGTGGTCTGGGGTGTACCTGGGGAGGAGGTTTGGTGGGTGGTGGGGGTATGTCAGGAAGGGAAGGAGTGTATGCAGAGTGAGGATGGAAAGCAGGACCTTGGGGGGGGGTGCATTGAAGGGGGAGGCGGCATGAGTGCAGGTGAAATTGAGGGGGGAGGGGTTTGCTTCTGGTCATCATGCTGCCTAGCAACACTGGAAGGCAGCAAGTCTGCCAACTGACATATGCGTCTGTTGGCAGGCACACATGCAAACAGGCCCTGAGCATGACCACACTCAAGTGATGTGAAAACAATAACACTTGGTTGCATAACACCAATGACAACAACAACAACATTTAACAGCATTATAGTAATCCAGGCCTGGTGCACTCACCACCTCTTGTAAAAGTCAGCGATGACTGATGCTGGCACCTTGCGGATGATGGACTCAAGACCAATGGGCAGACGGTCAGCATACCTGCAGCACAGGGGGTGGGGAGGGAGTGGGGGAGTGGAGGGTTAGGGTGCAGGCGCATGTCAATGTATGTGTGTTGTGGGGCGGGGGGGGGGGGGGGGTCAGAGACGAGGTGGCTATTTTTGTGCCTGTCAAATGCTGCAGCAAGCATTTTGTTTGCGGACAAGCTGGAGTCCCCCCCCCCCCTCCCCGCCACACAACACACACACTGAAGCCGGCCCTGCAATACCTTACCCCCCCCCCCCTTCCCCTCACTCACTTGCAGCCCTTCATGAGCACCTGCCAGTGTGCCGCTATCATGCGCCCCTGGCTTACCCGTAAGCAACTGTTCCCGCTGGACTACCCTTCTTTCTACCACTTACCCGATGCCCCCCTCCTCCCCCCCCCCCTCCCCCTTACACCCCCCCCCTCCCCCTAGGTTGACTCACTTGCACCCCTTCATGAGGACCTTCCAGTGTGCTGCCATCATTCGCCCCTGGCTGTCGTTGCCCATCCGCAACTCCTCCATCACAGCACCACGCTCCTTTGCAAGGTCCTCAGGCGCACACCTGCATTATGAGAAGGGGCGAGGATGCGCACGGGGGGGGGGGGGGGGGGGGGGGGGGGTGTTAGGCAACAATGGATGAGCATGAGGCAAACACTAACCATTAGTCGTGATGGCGAGCGTGTGTGTAGTGTGTAGTGTGTAGTGTGTGTGTATGTGTACACATTGGGTGCACCCAGCTTGGAACTCCCAATATGACAGCATTCAGAAGTGAGCCCCTCTATCACACACACTTTGCTCCTTCGCAAGGTCTTCAGGGGCACACCTGTATTATGATGGGAAAGGGGAGAGGGAATGTGTATGGTGTGTCTATACACATTGGGGTCACCCAGCGGTTGCATTTGAGCTCCTCAAGCACCGCAGGGGCACCCCAGGGGGGGGGGGGGGGTAGCAACGAGATATGATAGCAAAAAAAGTGGACAGCTTTGGAGGTCTGCAAGGCAGGGGAAAGGTTTGGGGCGGGGCGCGTGGGAGGGGGGGGGGGCTCTCGCTGCTTACCTGATGCGAGCTGCAAACTCTGACAGCACCCCGATTGACGTGTCCAGCAGTTTGTCGTCATCATGCGCACCAGAGCATGATGGGGGGGGGGGGGTACTTGTAGTAAATGCAGTACACCACAGTATGGTGGCTGGGTGGGTGAGTGGGTGGGTGAGTGAGGTGGTGTGTGTGTGTGAGGTGGTGGTCCTGGTGGATGTGCCGGGGGGGGCGGGCGGGGGGGGGGGGGGGGGGGGGGTCCCATCGCTCACCTGATGCGGGCTGCAAACTCTGACAGCACTCCAATCGATGTGTCCAGCAGTTTGTCATCGTCTGTGCGCACCATCAATGTGTAGACCGTCTCATCGCAGCTTGTGTAGGCATTCTGACAGGCGCCAAACGACGCGCCAATGGACTCCAGGAACTTGACGATAGCGTGGTGCTCGTAGTTCTGCAAGATGGGGTAGAGGTGGTAACGGGGGGGGGGGGGGGGCTTGTAAGTGTTGCCAAGGAGACAATGATCGTGCAACCCATGGCCCCAGCATCCCTGTAACATTGTCAGCATATCAGTGACAGGCACCGAATGAAGCGCCGATGGACTCCAGAAACTTGACAATCGCGTGGTGCTCATAGTTCTGTGAAAGCAAGGACAAACATAGGAGTGTGTTGACACTTGTTTGAGAGATGTGTGATTGAATTTGGGGCAGGGAGACCGTTGCAGCTGCATGGGAGAGGGCGGAATGTGATGTGATGACTGCCGCCCTTTGAACAGTCACAGCACACCACACCACCACTTTTCACCCCCCCTCCCCTGCCTCCACACATGGGTGCCAAGTTAAGCCACAAAGCATCTCCCTTCCCGGCGCCCACCCTGACATGCACTACCTGACGATACGATGCACCACCTATCGTATCGTCCCTCCTACTCCCTTGCCCCCCCCCCCCAAAAGACAACAGCAGGCCACCTGTATTGCGTGGAAGGCCAGGTGGGCCACATGTGTGCTGGCATCAGATGCTCTAATAAGCCCCCCCCCCCACCTCACCCCCCACTACCACACAGAATCCTATGCCCACCCGTGTTGCGTTGAAGAATAGGTGCTCCAGGATATGTGCTGCACATCTGATGCTTCATACCCCCCCTACTCCCCATCCCCCTCCCTTTCCCTTGCCATCCTCCCAACAACACCCCCTTCACTCCCCCCCCTCTCCCGCAAATGAGACAACAGCAGGCCACCTGCATGCCCACCTGTGTGTTGCGTTCAAGGCCAAGTGCTCCAGTATGTGTGCTGGACACCTGATGCTGCGATACCCCCCCCCCCCCCCCGCCTCAAGCACCTACAACCACACATGAAGGCTCCACGCCCTGTGTCTACACACACCACCACCAGCACAGGACTCTGCCCACCTGAGTTGCATTGAATGCCAGGTGCTCCAGTATGTGTGCAATGCCCCTTGCATGATACATCAACACACTCACTCCCCTGTTTTCCCCTCCACCGCCCCCCCCCCCCTTTATCCCCCCCCCCCCCCCAGACATCAGCTACCAGCCTACATGCCCACCTGAGTTGCATTGAATGCCAGGTGCTCCAGTATGTGTGCAATGCCCCTTGCATGATACATCAACACACTCACTCCCCTGTTTTCCCCTCCACCGCCCCCCCCCCTTTATCCCCCCCCCCCCAGACATCAGCTACCAGCCTACATGCCCACCTGAGTTGCGTTGAAGGCCAGGTGCTCCAGTATGTGTGCAATGCCCCGCTCATGAATCAACAACACACTCCCTCCCCTGTCTTCTCCCCCCCCCCTGCAAGACAGCAGCCAAGACAGCAGCCAAACACCCCCACCTTAATTACCCCCCCCCCCCCCCAGACAGCAGCCAAACACCACCCACCTGTGTTGCGTTGAAGGCCAGGTGCTCCAGTATGTGTGCTGGACACCTGATGCTGCGATACCCCCCCCCCCCCCCCCCCCCCCCCCCCGCCCCAAGCACCTACAACCAACCATGAAGGCTCCACTCCCTGTGTCTACACACACCACCACCAGCACAGAACTCTGCCCACCTGTGTTGCATTGTAGGCCAGGTGCTCCAGTATTTGTGCAATGCCCCTCTCATGAATCAACAACACACTCCCTCCCCTGTCTTCTCCCCCCCCCCCCCCCCCCCCCCCCCCCCCCCCCCCCCCCCCCCCCCCCCCCCCCCAAGACAGCAGCCAAAACCCCCCACCTCAATACCCCCCCCCCCCCCCCCCCCGACAGCAGCCAAACACCACCCACCTGTGTTGCATTGAAGGCCAGGTGCTCCAGTATGTGTGCAATGCCCCGCTCATGCTCCTCCTCTGCTAGAGACCCAACCTGCAACCACACACAGGATGATGGTGAGAATTAGCCCAGTAACTGTGAACACAAATGAACAAAAACTGCCCCACACTGCTGCTGATGCTCCTGGTGCTGCTGCTGTTCAGCCTTGGGGGTCTGCTTCATGGTATGCAGTGATGCAAGTCGGCCGCTCTCAACTCCGTCACCTCCCCTGCTGCTGCTGCTGCTGCTGCTGCTGCTGCCAATGCCAGGGAGTGAGGTGGACGCCACGACAACATGGACAGCTGCCGCCTGCAATAATGAGCAGGGCTCCTGCCAGACTCCTCCCTTCCCCCAAGCCAAGCCTGCTGCCACTGCCGCTGCACCTGTGCATGGTTGCAATGCTGTTGGAGGTAGATCTCGCAATCCCAAACCTTGACTGTCCGACAAGGCTTGCTTAGGTGCCTCTGCTACTGCTGCGCTAGTCCTGCTGCTGCTGCTGGGCTGCCACGCTGCTGGTCTGCTGCTCCTGCTGCTGATGCTGCTCCCAAAGACCCACCCACCTTGACTGCTAGGGCCAGTGCTGCTCGAGCTCTAGGCTTGGCACACTGACGGATGTAGTACCTGAACAAACACACATATATGAGCAACATGCAGGGCGTTGAGTGCCCCAGGGTTGGGGGTGGGAATGTGTGTGTGCTCATCTGTTGGCACCGCCAGAAACGGGCTGGCCGTGACCAGGTGCACTGCATACACAGGTTTCCAAGCAAAGGAACTCCTTCTACGTGCACTCAGGCAGAGTGGAACTGATACCTCGTTGCAGCTGCTACTTCTACAAAATCAACTCATTGCAGCAGGTAAGCAAGGAAGAAGCCACAGTGAGCACCTTTGTATGCCGATGTCACTTTCTTGTGGTTGCTGCTGCACAGCAGCAGGTGCACAGGAACCTGTGCTTGGCTCTCCCCCCCCCCCCCCCCCTTCCTGTCAATCTTGTACTTACTTGAGTCCATTGGCAAGGGTGCCATGCAGCAAGCCATCAGGTCCCAGTGGTAAGTCTTTGTCGAGACAGTCCGACAAATCCACCGGCTCTAGCTGCTGGTAGACTGTCCCCATCTTGGGGGGCAGTCGAAGCTGCTACTGCTTCCGAACTGTCAGACAGGTTGGCCACTGCTGGAGGTCTTCAGGTTTTGTTGAACAATGACTAACAGATGGTTGTGCTACAGAGGTTGCGGCAAGAGTGGAAGGAAGGGTGATTCAAGGACGGTGGATGGACCGTGATCTACGACGAGGTGACTCAAGGGATAACATCACTTGCGCAACCTATACGCCAACGACAGACGTGGGACGACCAAGAACAAATGCTTGATTTGCCGGATCAGCGCAGGTGGCCGTTGCAAGTCAGTGCTTGTTTGACCAGGAAGCTGGAATCAAACTAGTGGGTGTTGTGGTAGTGGGTGTATGGTGGGTCGCAAATTGAGGTTTGAAAGCCTCAAACAAGTGCATTCGATGATCTTGCTGTGTTCAGCCTGAGAGCCTGACTCAGTGGTGACAGCTAGCTGCAGTTATGGCAGCACATACGACAGCACATGCATACTGTATGCGGTGTTGGATGTATGCTGACAGGCCAGCTGGGAACACCAAAACGCTGCGATCCAAATGGTCATCATTGCAAGCTTGAAGCACAGCACAGCACACCAGCTGATTCTGCCAGCCTGGCAAATTTGACCCAGACAGCAACGGACCAAGCAACACAAAAGCACAAATCCTTGCTTTCTTTAAAAACGTTTAAACATGGACACTGCAGCAACTTCAGCTGAACTTTCAGTTTCAGTTGACCTGCATCTAAGCTCTCTGCCATGACATCAGCACAACTGCCCCACCATGCACCCCCAACCTAAGACCCAACTAAGCACGCAGCAGTGTGTTACACTTGCATCCAACCAGCATCCAAGCTCTGTACGAAGAAACCAGCGCAGGTCTGCCCCACATGCCTGCCACCCAAGAACCCCACCATCCAGCAGCTACATCAATCAATCAACCAGGAAATTAACCAATCAACAGCTGCATAAATCAATCAAAGAGGAATCCCACGATTCAGCTGCTACATCAATCAATCAACCAAGAAATCAACAACCAACTGCAACATCTTCCTTGGCGTGTTGGCAGCTCTCATGCTCCACGGGTGCATTCAAGCACAGCCACATGCACGGCAATCAGCAGCAGCAGCAGCAGCAGCAACAGGGTGTCTCAGGAGCTGACCGTATACGGCAGCACCGGTGGCAGTAGTGTTGGTACAAGCCACTATGGTGTCCTGTGTGGAGGCCAGCTTCGGGGTCCGCAAGGCAATTCTGTCCCTAGAGACAGGTGCCTTCGTTGCCGTTGGCGACATAACATGCCGCCACCCGCTTAGCCAATACTCCCCATTGTCATGTAACTTGACATGACTTTGGGGCCAGCAGCCTTTGTTGAGGCTGGCTTTGCACTGCAATCTGCATCTGCAGGGCCCGAAGGACCTACAGCGTGCTGCGACACCAGCTACTAAGTGGCTTGTACCAAGGACATAAACCCGAACCCATCTGAGCCACACCCACCTGCCTTCAAAAGGAAGGCTGGCCGCATAGCCCTTGTTGTGTCGACTCCGTTGAGGGGTCCAGTTGCACAGATTGAGTACTCGGTCATGTGCAAAGAGCGCAAAAGCATCAGCGCATAAGCAGCAACAACGGCAGAGAAAATACAGCAGCAGAGTGTCTCAGTAGATGGCCGTGTACAGCAGCACATGCAGCAACATTGTTGGTACAAGCCACTATGGTGTCCTGTGTGGAGGCCAGCTTTGGGGTCGAAGAGGCAATTCTGTCCCTAGGGACAGGTGCCTTCGTTGCCGTTGGCGACATAACATGCCGCCACCCACTTAGCCAATACTCCCCATCGTCATGAAACCCTACATGACTTTGGGGCCAGCAGCCTTTGTTGAGGCTGGCTTTGCACTGCAATCTGCATCTGCAGGGCCCGAAGGACCTACAGCGTGCTGCGACACCAGCTACTAAGTGGCTTGTACTAAGGACATAAACCCGAACCTATCTGAGCCACACCCACCTGCCTTCAAAAGGAAGGCTGGCCGCATAGCCCTTGTTGTGTCGACTCCCGTTGAGGGGTCCAGTTGCACAGATTGAGTACTCGGTCATGTGCAAAGAGCGCAAAAGCATCAGCGCATAAGCAGCAACAACGGCAGAGAAAATACAGCAGCAGAGTGTCTCAGTAGATGGCCGTGTACAGCAGCACATGCAGCAACATTGTTGGTACAAGCCACTATGGTGTCCTGTGTGGAGGCCAGCTTTGGGGTCGAAGAGGCAATTCTGTCCCTAGGGACAGGCGCCTCGTGTTGCCGTTGGCGACATGATATGCCGCCACCCACTTAGCCAATACTCCCCATCGTCATGAAACCCTACATGACTTTGGGGCCAGCAGCCTTTGTTGAGGCTGGCTTTGCACTGCAATCTGCATCTGCAGGGCCCGAAGGACCTACAGCGTGCTGCGACACCAGCTACTAAGTGGCTTGTACTAAGGACATAAACCCGAACCCATCTGAGCCACACCCACCTGCCTTCAAAAGGAAGGCTGGCCGCATAGCCCTTGTTGTGTCGGCTCCCGTTGAGGGGTCCAGTTGCACAGATTGAGTACTCGGTCATGTGCAAAGAGCGCAAAAGCATCAGCGCATAAGCAGCAACAACGGCAGAGAAAATACAGCAGCAGAGTGTCTCAGTAGATGGCCGTGTACAGCAGCACATGCAGCAACATTGTTGGTACAAGCCACTATGGTGTCCTGTGTGGAGGCCAGCTTTGGGGTCGAAGAGGCAATTCTGTCCCTAGGGACAGGCGCCTCGTGTTGCCGTTGGCGACATGATATGCCGCCACCCACTTAGCCAATACTCCCCATCGTCATGAAACCTACATGACTTTGGGGCCAGCAGCCTTTGTTGAGGCTGGCTTCGCACTGCAATCTGCATCTGCAGGGCCCGAAGGACCTACAGCGTGCTGCGACACCAGCTACCAAGTGGCTTGTACAGTAGAGAGACGTTGGCCCAAACCCACACACGGCCACCCACCTTGGTGTTCCAAGGTGATGTAGACTCTTGGCTTTGCTGGGGATTGTGTTTTGATTGATGCCGAGTGCGTGCAAGATGCGAGTTGGCTGCTGCTGTTGAGTAGGGCGGTGCAGGAGCTTCAGTCCAGACTTGGGCTTGCTGCTGCTGTTCTGGCTCAGGAGGCAGGTGCTCCTGCAGCACACCACAGCCGACAGGCGGGGTCGGAAGGCAGATAATGTCACAATCGCAAGTGTTTTCTCGACAAAGGAAGAGCTCCTGCGGCCATCCAGGTCCTGGACTCCAGGCAAACTGCTCGAGAAGCCATCCCAGCTACTGTCCAGCTACTACTGTCTGCTCACCTGATACAGGAGCAGGGATGAGGCCTGCTGGCGCACTCCCGCAAGCTTGGGAAAACAAAATGAATGTGCAAGGCAGCCGGGCTCCAGCAAAACATAGTTCCGATAGTTCCGACTGACACACCGGACACCGAGAAAGAACCGTGAGTGCATTTGCTGGTAATGTGAGGCTTATGAGCTTCTTGAGTTTGTGATATCATGCTGGGACATTGGTCAGGCCCACACTACTTGTATGGGTGGGCTAGAAGACCGAGAGACACTCACTCGTTGTAACGCTACATCGCAGTCCAACAAAGGGGAAAACAAGGGAAACAATGCACTGAACATCACGCACACTTCAGACAAGGATGCAGTGGCTCTTTCGTGACACGGTTTGCAGCAGTTGGTGTGTGCAAGGATGCATGCCATGGCCATGCCAGCCATGCACACTCGTCAACAAACACGCATTTGTCACGCGGTCGACTGCGATTCATGCATTTGGTGGAGTTCAAATGGCACGGCACGTATCTGTGACAAATGCATGGACCATACTGGCCAGCCAATGTCCTAGCCAGGGTCACCCTGTGCTACAGAAGCAGTGTGCGTGCATTGCAATAAGATCGCAGAGGCTGGAGCTACCGTGTCTGTCAACAAAGAGAAGTGCATATGCATGTGCAGCTGAAGCTAGACGAGCTTTGGGGCCCCCCAAACCCTTGGCTCACGGTGGCATGAAGGTGCCTGGCCAGTTGCTGCCCTACAGTAGCAGTGTGCGTGTGGTTTACTTGCTGCAGTTAGCAGGGAGCAGGAGGCCTGTGATGAGGAACCTCAAGGAAGCAATGAAATTCCATCCGGGCACTGAATGCTTGGCAACAGTGTCACCCTCATAACTAGGTTTCTCTGGCAAGACTTGTCAGACCATTTGGCTTCAGTATGAACAATATTTCAGGCAGCCAGGACTTGCAAAGCGATACACGAGGGGTGCACTAATGCACGCACATACGGCCAAGGTTTCCCATGCCCCTCGGGCTGTCTTGGTTGTCAACCTGCCAGGCGCACCTAGAGCCAAAGGCCCTTGCCAACCAACTTCATCCACAGATTCACAACTCATACAACACAGTCTGCTTCACAACAATCAAGTGACAACCGCACATGCCCATCACGCCGCTCACACCTTTCATCACCCCAGGTAGCTATTGCACCACATGCAGCCAGTACTGGGCTACCCATCAATATCACATGTACATGTGTGCACATACACCCTGGAAAGGCAAAGCTTTGAAACCTGTTGCTGCTGCAGATGCAGACAGTCACTGGCCTATCTACCATGACCACGCAAACTTTGGCAAGACTAAGCCATGAACACCTTCAACAAAAGCCAGAGGCGCACCTGCCATGAAACCTCCGTGTGGCAGACACACGCAACAAGCCAACCTCAATACTGCAACACCTGCAGACGCTGGTGCCCCTCCCTCATACCCCCCCCCCTCTTGGGGGGAGCACAGGTACCAAGCCACGTCTGCACAATACCTACACCAACCACCAATTGCGCAAACTCATAGGCATTCTCCATGGCTGCCACTCTGCTGTATCGACAGTCAAAACACCAGAAGAGGCTTTCACCACCATCAGGCTCCCTACCCCACCACACGGCCCATAACTGCAAAATCGTATGATGATTTTCCATGGCTACCACCTTGCCGTATCAAAAACACCGTGCAGTTCGACACCCTGCAGTGAACCGCAGATCAGGCCGCCAACGCCCCTCCCACGCCCTACATGACCACTCTGCCCATTGGTGCGAACACGTATGCGTTCTTCATGGCTGCCACCTTCTTTGCACTCATCCACAGAATCACCAGGAGGAGGGGCCCCCAAGACACGTCTACACGACGTCTACATCACCACACGGCCCATTGGTGCGAACTCATATGCGTTCTCCATTGCTGCCACCTTGCTGCGCACGAGGTGGTTGCTCAGCTTCTTGTCCAGCACCCTGTCCAGCGCCTTCAGCCAGTCAAGCAGCCAACCGTGAAGCTCAGGGCTGATACCAACACCTGAGGAAATGACAGGGCAAGGCAGGCAGGACAAGCATAATGGCATTGCGGGCATGTCTCAATTGTGTGTGTGAGAGTGGTTTTGCGGGACAGGAATTGTGGTTGCTCAGCTTCTTGTCCAGCACCCTGTCCAGCGCCTTCAGCCAGTCAAGCAGCCAACCGTGAAGCTCAGGGCTGATACCAACACCTGAGGAAATGACAGGGCAAGGCAGGCAGGACAAGCATAATGGCATTGCGGGCATGTCTCAATTGTGTGTTTGAGAGTGGTTTTGCGGGACAGGAATTGTGGTTGCTCAGCTTCTTGTCCAGCACCCTGTCCAACGCCTTCAGCCAGTCAAGCAGCCAACCGTGAAGCTCAGGGCTGATACCAACACCTGAGGAAATGACAGGGCAAGGCAGGCAGGACAAGCATAATGGCATTGCGGGCATGTCTCAATTGTGTGTTTGAGAGTGGTTTTGCGGGACAGGAATTGTGGTTGCTCAGCTTCTTGTCCAGCACCCTGTCCAACGCCTTCAGCCAGTCAAGCAGCCAACCGTGAAGCTCAGGGCTGATACCAACACCTGAGGAAATGACAGGGCAAGGCAGGCAGGACAAGCATAATGGCATTGCGGGCATGTCTCAATTGTGTGTTTGAGAGTGGTTTTGCGGGACAGGAATTGTGGTTGCTCAGCTTCTTGTCCAGCACCCTGTCCAACGCCTTCAGCCAGTCAAGCAGCCAACCGTGAAGCTCAGGGCTGATACCAACACCTGAGGAAATGACAGGGCAAGGCAGGCAGGACAAGCATAATGGCATTGCGGGCATGTCTCAATTGTGTGTGTGAGAGTGGTTTTGCGGGACAGGAATTGTGGTTGCTCAGCTTCTTGTCCAGCACCCTGTCCAGCACCTTCAGCCAGTCAAGCAGCCA
This sequence comes from Desmodesmus armatus, assembly GCA_007449985.2. NCBI lineage: Eukaryota > Viridiplantae > Chlorophyta > Chlorophyceae > Sphaeropleales > Scenedesmaceae > Desmodesmus > Desmodesmus armatus. The sequence goes on from VIIQ02000377.1 coordinate 38,812, forward strand.
ACCGTGAAGCTCAGGGCTGATACCAACACCTGAGGAAATGACAGGGCAAGGCAGGCAGGACAAGCATAATGGCATTGCGGGCATGTCTCAATTGTGTGTTTGAGAGTGGTTTTGCGGGACAGGAATTGTGGTTGCTCAGCTTCTTGTCCAGCACCCTGTCCAACGCCTTCAGCCAGTCAAGCAGCCAACCGTGAAGCTCAGGGCTGATACCAACACCTGAGGAAATGACAGGGCAAGGCAGGCAGGACAAGCATAATGGCATTGCGGGCATGTCTCAATTGTGTGTTTGAGAGTTTTTGCGGGACAGGAATTGTGGTTGCTCAGCTTCTTGTCCAGCACCCTGTCCAACGCCTTCAGCCAGTCAAGCAGCCAACCGTGAAGGTCAGGGCTGATACCAACACCTGAGGAAATGACAGGGCAAGGCAGGCAGGACAAGCATAATGGCATTGCGGGCATGTCTCAATTGTGTGTGTGAGAGTGGTTTTGCGGGACAGGAATTGTGGTTGCTCAGCTTCTTGTCCAGCACCCTGTCCAACGCCTTCAGCCAGTCAAGCAGCCAACCGTGAAGCTCAGGGCTGATACCAACACCTGAGGAAATGACAGGGCAAGGCAGGCAGGACAAGCATAATGGCATTGCGGGCATGTCTCAATTGTGTGTGTGAGAGTGGTTTTGCGGGACAGGAATTGTGGTTGCTCAGCTTCTTGTCCAGCACCCTGTCCAACGCCTTCAGCCAGTCAAGCAGCCAACCGTGAAGCTCAGGGCTGATACCAACACCTGAGGAAATGACAGGGCAAGGCAGGCAGGACAAGCATAATGGCATTGCGGGCATGTCTCAATTGTGTGTGTGAGAGTGGTTTTGCGGGACAGGAATTGTGGTTGCTCAGCTTCTTGTCCAGCACCCTGTCCAACGCCTTCAGCCAGTCAAGCAGCCAACCGTGAAGCTCAGGGCTGATACCAACACCTGAGGAAATGACAGGGCAAGGCAGGCAGGACAAGCATAATGGCATTGCGGGCATGTCTCAATTGTGTGTTTGAGAGTGGTTTTGCGGGACAGGAATTGTGGTTGCTCAGCTTCTTGTCCAGCACCCTGTCCAACGCCTTCAGCCAGTCAAGCAGCCAACCGTGAAGCTCAGGGCTGATACCAACACCTGAGGAAATGACAGGGCAAGGCAGGCAGGACAAGCATAATGGCATTGCGGGCATGTCTCAATTGTGTGTGTGAGAGTGGTTTTGCGGGACAGGAATTGTGGTTGCTCAGCTTCTTGTCCAGCACCCTGTCCAACGCCTTCAGCCAGTCAAGCAGCCAACCGTGAAGCTCAGGGCTGATACCAACACCTGAGGAAATGACAGGGCAAGGCAGGCAGGACAAGCATAATGGCATTGCGGGCATGTCTCAATTGTGTGTGTGAGAGTGGTTTTGCGGGACAGGAATTGTGGTTGCTCAGCTTCTTGTCCAGCACCCTGTCCAACGCCTTCAGCCAGTCAAGCAGCCAACCGTGAAGCTCAGGGCTGATACCAACACCTGAGGAAATGACAGGGCAAGGCAGGCAGGACAAGCATAATGGCATTGCGGGCATGTCTCAATTGTGTGTTTGAGAGTGGTTTTGCGGGACAGGAATTGTGGTTGCTCAGCTTCTTGTCCAGCACCCTGTCCAACGCCTTCAGCCAGTCAAGCAGCCAACCGTGAAGCTCAGGGCTGATACCAACACCTGAGGAAATGACAGGGCAAGGCAGGCAGGACAAGCATAATGGCATTGCGGGCATGTCTCAATTGTGTGTTTGAGAGTGGTTTTGCGGGACAGGAATTGTGGTTGCTCAGCTTCTTGTCCAGCACCCTGTCCAACGCCTTCAGCCAGTCAAGCAGCCAACCGTGAAGCTCAGGGCTGATACCAACACCTGAGGAAATGACAGGGCAAGGCAGGCAGGACAAGCATAATGGCATTGCGGGCATGTCTCAATTGTGTGTGTGAGAGTGGTTTTGCGGGACATGAATTGTGGTTGCTCAGCTTCTTGTCCAGCACCCTGTCCAACGCCTTCAGCCAGTCAAGCAGCCAACCGTGAAGCTCAGGGCTGATACCAACACCTGAGGAAATGACAGGGCAAGGCAGGCAGGACAAGCATAATGGCATTGCGGGCATGTCTCAATTGTGTGTTTGAGAGTGGTTTTGCGGGACAGGAATTGTGGTTGCTCAGCTTCTTGTCCAGCACCCTGTCCAACGCCTTCAGCCAGTCAAGCAGCCAACCGTGAAGCTCAGGGCTGATACCAACACCTGAGGAAATGACAGGGCAAGGCAGGCAGGACAAGCATAATGGCATTGCGGGCATGTCTCAATTGTGTGTGTGAGAGTGGTTTTGCGGGACAGGAATTGTGGTTGCTCAGCTTCTTGTCCAGCACCCTGTCCAACGCCTTCAGCCAGTCAAGCAGCCAACCGTGAAGCTCAGGGCTGATACCAACACCTGAGGAAATGACAGGGCAAGGCAGGCAGGACAAGCATAATGGCATTGCGGGCATGTCTCAATTGTGTGTGTGAGAGTGGTTTTGCGGGACAGGAATTGTGGTTGCTCAGCTTCTTGTCCAGCACCCTGTCCAACGCCTTCAGCCAGTCAAGCAGCCAACCGTGAAGCTCAGGGCTGATACCAACACCTGAGGAAATGACAGGGCAAGGCAGGCAGGACAAGCATAATGGCATTGCGGGCATGTCTCAATTGTGTGTTTGAGAGTGGTTTTGCGGGACATGAATTGTGGTTGCTCAGCTTCTTGTCCAGCACCCTGTCCAACGCCTTCAGCCAGTCAAGCAGCCAACCGTGAAGCTCAGGGCTGATACCAACACCTGAGGAAATGACAGGGCAAGGCAGGCAGGACAAGCATAATGGCATTGCGGGCATGTCTCAATTGTGTGTGTGAGAGTGGTTTTGCGGGACAGGAATTGTGGTTGCTCAGCTTCTTGTCCAGCACCCTGTCCAACGCCTTCAGCCAGTCAAGCAGCCAACCGTGAAGCTCAGGGCTGATACCAACACCTGAGGAAATGACAGGGCAAGGCAGGCAGGACAAGCATAATGGCATTGCGGGCATGTCTCAATTGTGTGTTTGAGAGTAATTTTGCGGGACAGGAATTGTGGTTGCTCAGCTTCTTGTCCAGCACCCTGTCCAACGCCTTCAGCCAGTCAAGCAGCCAACCGTGAAGCTCAGGGCTGATACCAACACCTGAGGAAATGACAGGGCAAGGCAGGCAGGACAAGCATAATGGCATTGCGGGCATGTCTCAATTGTGTGTGTGAGAGTGGTTTTGCGGGACATGAATTGTGGTTGCTCAGCTTCTTGTCCAGCACCCTGTCCAACGCCTTCAGCCAGTCAAGCAGCCAACCGTGAAGCTCAGGGCTGATACCAACACCTGAGGAAATGACAGGGCAAGGCAGGCAGGACAAGCATAATGGCATTGCGGGCATGTCTCAATTGTGTGTGTGAGAGTGGTTTTGCGGGACAGGAATTGTGGTTGCTCAGCTTCTTGTCCAGCACCCTGTCCAACGCCTTCAGCCAGTCAAGCAGCCAACCGTGAAGCTCAGGGCTGATACCAACACCTGAGGAAATGACAGGGCAAGGCAGGCAGGACAAGCATAATGGCATTGCGGGCATGTCTCAATTGTGTGTTTGAGAGTGGTTTTGCGGGACAGGAATTGTGGTTGCTCAGCTTCTTGTCCAGCACCCTGTCCAACGCCTTCAGCCAGTCAAGCAGCCAACCGTGAAGCTCAGGGCTGATACCAACACCTGAGGAAATGACAGGGCAAGGCAGGCAGGACAAGCATAATGGCATTGCGGGCATGTCTCAATTGTGTGTTTGAAAGTGGTTTTGCGGGACAGGAATTGTGGTTGCTCAGCTTCTTGTCCAGCACCCTGTCCAACGCCTTCAGCCAGTCAAGCAGCCAACCGTGAAGCTCAGGGCTGATACCAACACCTGAGGAAATGACAGGGCAAGGCAGGCAGGACAAGCATAACGGCATTGCGGGCATGTCTCAATTGTGTGTTTGAGAGTGGTTTTGCGGGACAGGAATTGTGGTTGCTCAGCTTCTTGTCCAGCACCCTGTCCAGCGCCTTGAGCCAGTCAAGCAGCCAACCATGCAGCTCAGCACTGATGCCAACACCTGGACAGGGGGGTCATTGTGGACAAGCAAACAGTCATGGGGGTCAGGGCTCGAATTGAACGACTGAGAGGGGGTATGGAGCTTATAGCAGGACATAAGCAGGCACAGCTGCCCCCCCCCCCCCCCCGGGCTCAGCCCCCAAAGTCACACCCACCTGGTGTGCTGACGTCCACCCATAACACGAGGTCAGCAGCCTCAAGCACGCTGCTGAGCAGCCACACATATACAACCCATTGCAGCAAACCTACCAGATCCACGCATAGAACCGCCCCCCGGACACACATCAGATTCCCTTCAGCACAGTGTCTTACAACACACGCCTACCTGGTGTGCTGACGTCCACCCACAGCACCAGGTCAGCAGCTTCCAGCACGCTGCTGAGCAGCCACACCTGCAGCCGCCCACTCGGCCTCCGCCGGCTGGCTGAGGCTGATCAGCAGCACCCTCACACGACCCTCAGGGCCTAGCAGGGTTTTGACTTCTCTGTGGAGGGACTGCCGCAGCTGATTGACGTCCATGCTGCTGATGCGGGCAGGGGGGAC